>PVKZ01002320.1:0-239503 GCA_004027375.1 Macroglossus sobrinus | reverse complement strand
AAGAGTTGAATGAATAATAATTTTTAATGAGAGAGGGAGGGAAGAAGGGAGTGGGGGGGAGAGAGAGAGAGAGAGAGAAGAAGAAGAAGGAGGAGGAGGAGGAGGAGGAGGGGGAAGGGGAGGAGGAGGAGGAGGAAAAAGAAGAAGAAGAAGAAGAGGAAGAAGAAGACGACGACGACGACGACGAAGAAGTCCCATGAGCTGCCATCTCCACTCTCAGTAAAGCCAGTGACACAGTTCAAAGCCCCAAAGAGCTGTTGGTATAGAGTCTAGTCTGGATCTTCTGAAGGCCTAAGAACCAGGAACACGAGGAGAGAAGATTATTGTCCCAACACTATAGTCAGGCAGAGAGTGAATCAAACCTTCCTCCACTTTTCGTTTTATCTAGGCCCTCATTGGGTTGGATAAAAAAATGCTAGATTACTGGATAAATATGGCCTACCACACTGGGGAGAGCCATCTGATTTACTCAGTCCTTTATTTCATATGCTAATCTCTTTAGGAAACAATCTCTCAGACACCCAGAGGAAGAATGTTTAACCAGCTATCTGGATATCCCTTGGCTTAATCAAGCTGGCAGATCCATGTAACCATCAGTCTCCGAAGATTTAGACCAAGGCTTTGGGAAGCACAAGGAACTTGTGTAGGTAGCTGTACCTCTACTTCTCAAAATGACATCAACACAATTTCTTCTCACTCTGAAAGATATGAAACAGGGCTTCTTCAAATCATCTCCACTTCTCACCTCCTGCTAGGATTCATGGCTTTAACAAATATGTATTGAGCACCTCCTCTGTGTCAGGTAATATAGTAAGCAAAAAAGACAAAAAGATGAGACAGAAGTAGTTGTTCTCATATAGATACACTTTGATGCAGTAAAACATATTCATACCAATTAATGTATTGTAACCATAAAAGATGTGTACACAGAGTCATGAAAAATCTATTGTATACTAGAGTGTGGGCATATAAAGGGCCTCTGACAATGACTGTGTTTCTTAGAAAACCAAGCATTAACTTTCTATAGGGCAACATGGATTCTTTTTCTTCCTTTCCCCTTTCCTTCCTTCCTCCCTCCCTTCCTCTCTCCTTTTCTCCCTCCCTTCTATGTAAAAGAAACTCTAGACAGCAAGGTCTCACATACAACTTCCCAACAGTAGAGTCTGGAATGATAGGAACTCTCTTCAAATTGGCCTTGGCTCAGACATCCTCTGAGAGCAGAAAACAAATATTCAGATCTAGAAGCTATAATAGATTTGGTTGTTGTCAAGAAGACAGAAGAGATGAAGAATACATATTTAATGATAATCCTTAATAGATACGCAGAAGCCTCTTTTCCTAAATTATTAATAGTAATGATAACAATTGTGGTAGTAATAATGATGATGATGATAGGCTATTAACCATGTGCCAGTTCCTGTTTGAGAAACATCCTGTGCATAATGTCATTTAATGCTGATAACAGTCTGGTTTTTTCACGTAAGTATCCAAACAGCTTTGTCTAAAGAGCCATAAAAAAACTGCAAATTTGTTCTGGTAGGTACAACTCTCAGAGAAGGTAAATGCGTGGAGGGTGAGGCAGGAAAATCATCGGTGAGTAGGGGGCTGGTGTCTTGGTTCAGGTGAGGACACAGGAAGGAGTATGCTGACACTTTCAGGTACAAAAGTCAAGCAAAAAGTCAGAGAGTAATCTTAGTTCCAGCAACAAATTTCAATTTACTTGTTTAATCTTTTGTCCAACAAAAAATATTTTAAAATCAAACCTGTGTTAATAAGTGGGATGACACCCTACAGACAACAACTCAAGAAAAACACCTGGAAAACGCCCCCACCATGTGATAAAGAAAACGAAGCAAGGGAGAGTGCATGATCCAAGGCAAACCATGGCCACTTTTTGAAAAGCAACTCAGAGCCCAGGTCCATCCCTTAAAAGAGGCAAATGCATTTTTTGTGTGTGTGTAGGAAACAGTGACAACCCAATTGAGGCTGCTTTTTAGTCGTCCTTTTTCCCTTCACTTGTGAACTTCCACATTAAGCAACTCTCACAAATGCCCCCAAATAGAAACAAAGCCGAGATTTATTTTATTTCTATGAAGCATGGGGTTAGCGAATTGTTGACTTCCCATTTGTTTTTAAGGCTGTTTTTTTTATGACACCAAAAGGATTACCCCCAGAGTCTTGGGATAGTTGCTCGAAAAATATAAGCAAACAGTTAAAGTACCAATAAGAAGAATACAGAACAGAGATTACTCAACCAGGCATCTGGGTAAACTGGGTTTTAACCCTGGACTACCCGTGACCTTGGGCAAGAAACTTGGCCCCTCTTGGATTTGGTTTCCTTGTCTGCAAAAAGATGAGCTCTAACATTCCTTGCTGCTCTACCTGTCTGCAAGGTGTTAGTTAAGAATAGGCATAAAGTAGGTGAAGCTATACCAAGGTACAGCAGCACGTGTCATCTCTGGCCTGAGAATCAGGGTTCAAATCAAGTGATTATGAGTCAGCGAGTCCACAAGTTTCTCTATATCCTGGCCACGTGCCAAAGGGTCACTGAGGAGAAATTCCTGTCTCATTCCCAGGCTGTTTTCCTATGATTCCTCAAAGCAATTTAAGCACATAAAAGGGGCTTTTATTATGTTAATATTTCTATATCCCTGGTCTAACATTTCCCACCAAAATAGAGCATATTTGTACCTTCATAAACTTCACAAAAGGTTTCTTAAAACCCACAAATTTATAAAGTAAAAGTACAATGAACAATCTACATCATTTTTAAAGAGAAAAAAAATAGGGGAAATGTGAGTAGTTTCAATGAAACAACATGTCAGAAATAGAATATATTATTTGGCAACAAGAAAAACGATTTCAGTACTCAGTGAAACTGATGTTTGAAATATTGTGAGTTCGAGGAATATGTATATTCATTCATTCAGTTGGTTATATCGGTCAATATTTTATTCCTTCTTATTGGTGGATAGTAGTATTGCATCATGTAGATGTAGCACAGTTTACCTATTGACCCATTGAAGAACATTTGAGCTGTTTATAGTTTTTGCCAATTACAAATATAGTTGGGTTTGACTAATGTATCATTTGTACATCATCCACCCACTGAGTCCCAGACCGTACTAGGTGCAGTGATGAATAACACATTATCCTGAACATCCAAGCAGGAAGAAGATACCGTGTATTCTAGGCCAGGAAGGACTGGGACAAACGGTCACCAAATGAACGCATTCCATAGAGATTTGAAGATTACTACCTACCTCTACTTCTCAGGCTGCTTATTCTTTTGTTTCAAGTTCAAATGCAAATCCCTTAGGGTATATTATAGTCTTATAATAAAGGGAATTGGATTTAACCAGCATTCCCACATTTCTCAGATAGTCTCTGAATCCTAGTGTGATTCATACTACAGTTCTGAAGCACTACAAAAATGAAGTTAAACAAAAGCGAGACTGTTTTAAAGTGATATATTTTCAAATTGCTTATATTATCAATTGGCTTCTCAAGATATTCTGAATATTAGACATTCTCTGTCCCTCATATTAGTTACACATAAATAAGCACCTATGGCAGGTCAGTATGTTTGATAACAACAATCATCTTTCTATATGGAGCTTACAGTACAACATGTAAAACAGACAAGAAAATGTGATTATACTATGGGAGCAGAAAGAAAAGAGGCATTGGCTTGGTTTGGAGGAAGGGAGTCTAGGAAAAGACACTTAAACAAGTCTTAAATAATTCTCATCTATATATCAGACGGACAAAGGCCTGGGTTTATAGAAAAGGCAAGGAGTTAGAAATAGCATGGGATTTTGAGGAAAATAAGTAAAAATGATGCCTTGATGAGCTCATGGAATTTATCACCAGTAGACTATATGAAATCTTTCTCTAATTTTTCCATTGATGCATTTCAAGCACCTTGAAAGGTGCCTGACTCACAGTAGGTACTCAATAAATATTTGTAAAATGAGAAGCAAGGAATGTTGGTGAGCAGGAGGCAAATATTGAAGAAGTGGGACTGGAATTAGAGATGAGGAAGAGAGATGGGTTTCCAGGTTATAATCTGGTCGTCGTCCTGGGTGTCATTAGATCTGGAGACTAGGATTCAGGAAGACGTTGAGTGCATTCATTTGCCCATCTGCTTGCAATTAACTCCAGATCCAGCGCCTAGCCTCATGTCTGACATATACTTATAAATATCTGTGGAATGTAAAATTGAAGCTTTTCTTCCCAAAATATGATGGGTACATCTGAACCATATCACCTGAAGGTAGGGACAAAAGTGAGAAAAAGGAGCCACAATTGACTAATTTGTTTATTCCACGATTTTAATATTTTTTTTTCTCCTTCTGGAGAAAAATTTAAAAGGAAATAAATGTATGCATATGTGGTTAATTAATTTGTTAAAAAGGGGAAAGGATAGTCTCGTCAATAAATCGTGCTGGAAAACTGTAAATCTACATTCAAAAGAATGAAGCCGAAGCACTATCTTACATCATACAGGAAAATCAACTCCAAATGGATTAGAAACTTCTAAAACCATAAAATTCCTAGAAGAAAATGTAGAAAAAAAGCTCTTTGACATTGGTTGATTCACTTTTTAGACAATATAACACATGGCCATCCCAGGAACAGTGGTCTCTGCTGGCATCTGTGTAGGTAGGTGACAGCTTGGGTTTTTTATCAAGCCTCTTTTGGTTGTAAGAAAAAAAAAAACCTACACAAATGAGCTTAAGTAGGAAAATAGGAAAGGTGAAATTTATCAAAAGGAGACAAGGACATTCCAGAGAACTCAAGGAAAGGAAACACAAAAGATTTTAAAACATGAATATAAAAACCTGTCAAAAAATTAAGTCCCAAACTTCCTTAGTCCCCCTCTCTGTGACATGCCCCCACCCCATGTTTGGTTCGCTGTCTCCTGAATTCTTTTCTTTCTACAAACTTGTCTCTCTTTTTCTAGGTGTGTGGCAAAAGATAGTCACCTCATACCCCCAAAGTTCACATGCCTCTCATGTGTGATCCACAGAATCTGATTAACATCTTTGAATGCCAATTTTAAACTCTGAGTTGAAAAAATATGATTGACCTTTTTGGGTCATGTGCCAACTCTTGGTTCTATAAGCCACATGAGAGGGCAGTACCGGGGAAATAGTGTCACATAGTAAAATTGTAGTGGCCAAGGCCCACACCTGTTGGATGTTGTCAATTATAAATTAAAAAAAAAAAAAAAAAAGAGGTGTGGTTTATTGGCCGAGCAGAAACCTCAGAAAAAAATTCACTATGTTTAAGGGTCTGCCTGACTCATATCTCCCTGTATTAAAGAACTGAACATTTCATAACACCATCCTTCCCTTTGTCATTAAGGTCCCAATGACTATTTTCTTCCCTGGGATTCTTGCAAATAGCTCTTTATCATAGTAATGAAGAAACTTCTCGGACATAAAATTCTCTATTAGAACACAGTTCAGCATGATTACATGATTACAGCTCAGTACAGGTAGTATAACCTACGTATGCTGTAACAGATGGAGAACATTTTCAAAACTACGAACTGTTTTTCAAGATGTCAAGATGGAAGTTTAAAATGTTCTATTTTAAAATTCAAATTTTTTTCAAATGCACATTTACTTATTGCATGAAATCTTTGTCACTCTCAGAAAGAAAAATCCTGTAGAGTCTAGCTTCAATTCAGAACATTTTTTGCTCAGCAAAAGGTCTACACTAGAAAAAATACGCTGAGAGCAGCAGTACTTTTTTCTGTGGCTCATAGCTGGTGACTCTTGGCCATATGATTTTTAAAATCATTAATTATATTCAAAAAGAACATATTTAAACATTTTTTTTTCTTAAAACAATATCGACCTTATTTTTTAAACTTTGAAGATTAATCTAAAGATGGATGTAAAACTTGGGTTGGTGAGCTTAACATATCCAGATATTACCAATCCCAGACCATCTTTTTCTTATTCTTAGATGTTAAGCTAGTGGCTTAATCTCTCTAAGCTTCATTTTCCCCAGTTTTAAATAAGTATGACCATGCCTTCCTCTTAGCATTGTTGTAAACATTTCATAAGGTAACATGTGTGAGATTCTGAGCAAAGTCCCTGCACTATGCCATGCTCGATGAATGTTTGCTCTCTTCTCTATTTACCAACCAGTTCTCTTTCTGGCACAGTGCCCATTCTTTTTTACACAGGTTCCTATCCAAACTCTACCTCTACTGACCCAAAGGCCACAGAGTTATCATCTCATAACTATGTCTAGGTGGCACCCAGAATAAAAATTATTGATGTGTGTTATGGCAGTGTTAACTTAAATTTATTTGATTATTAGTAAGTCTTCTCAATTTTTTATAGGTTCATTTACTGTTTTTATTTTCTTTTTATAATTACTAGTTCATGCATTTTATCTATTATAATTTTGGTTGATTATCTCCTTTTCATTAATTTATGAGATCTTTATGTGGATATTAATTATTATCTGCCAAATGTATTGCAAATTGTTTTATTAGTTTGATTTATTTATTTTACTGTTTACCAAATGACATTTTTAAAATTTTAGTCATTTAAAACTAAAAAAAAAAGAAAAACAAGCAAACAAACTAACAGACTACTTAAGATACTCAAAACAAAATATCTGGTCTCAAATTTTTTTTTAAATTTCTATTCACTTTTCTTTAGGAAATGTTATAGTTAAACAACTATCACAGATTACTGTACGGTAGCTTAGAACAGAAGACTTTATTGGATATAAAACAAGTAAATAAATTTGGGTTAACGATTCAACCCATAGGAGGTACAGAAGCTGAGTATCTGTCCCAAAATATAAATTTAGACTTAAGGATGAACAGGACTGAAAGTTCAGAATTCTGAATCTGAGGCCATTTAACACCCTGCTCTTTCCAATATGTTGTCCACGGTCTTTCAAATGAAGAAACGGGTCCCAGATGTGAAGAAGCAGGAACCTTTACATGGACTGAAGCAAACTGTGAAGGCTCAATCAGAGCAGGAACAGACACCGGAAGAAATAGATTCATGGCCCTGAGATGGTGGCCTAGACACTTTTAATTCCCCTTATCTGGAGGATGAACTGGCCTTGGTTTCATTACCTTCTTGCTGAGCACTGTGCCCAAGGTAAGTGTGACGAAATGCAGCCGGTGAGCATCCATGTAGCCACACCAGAACCCACCACTCATTAGGATGAAAGCACCACCTCTCGCCCTAAGCACGTGACATGTGACAGGCATCTTACATGCCTTATCTCATCGACTTCTCACAATAACACTTTTTGGTGGAAACCATTATCCCCAAATTTACAAATGAGGAAACAGAGACTCAGTAAGATGAACTGTTGTCCTCGGTGCTGAACAGCTAATAATGCGAGTGGGGAGAAGCAGAACCCAGGAGTGAACTCTCAAATACAAGCTTTCTTTCATGACGTCACTTTTTGTGGCTAAAGTCTCGAAAAATGCCAAATTCTTTCTGAGTCAAAACATACCTCCTATAGTCAGGTGGCGAGTATCATCTCTCCACACTAAATTTCATAGCTTTCTTTCACTTGGATTATCTGAGCATATTTTCAGCCAGTATAGTCATCTCTTAGATTGTTGTGGGAAGTCCCAGGGCTGGCTAAAATAGGCTACAGTCCTTCGAACTGAGCTAAAAATAAGAACTGAGCTCCTCAAGGGACTGGTCTCCTACTGTAACCATTATTTCATTAGTGGAAAACATTGTATTGCCCTTTCTCTGACCTCCTTTGCAAAGAAGGAAATGCTTCTCTACACCAAGTCTCCAAAGTCTAAAAAAGAGCTAATTAAGTCTTACGTTCCAAACCACAGCATGGAGGCCAATGGTATGTCTTCTTCAGGAAAGATAATTCCATCATTCGCTATTGTCTGCAAATCACTTTTTAGACACTGGGAACTAATCCAAGAAGCAAGAGGGAAATATCGAGGGGCATAAGCTGGTGGTAGGTGTTATGGTTTAGACACCAGTTTAAAGGAACATACATAACAAAATTGAGCATCCAAGTTAGGAAAAGTAAAGAGATATTTGTAGTCATTCAAAAGGTGACAAGAATCTAAACTGAAGCCTACTGCTTACTGGTAGGAATAAAGAAGAGAGATATATTCAAAGATATATATGTGATTTAATTATATGAATAGAGATAAATAAACCAATAGCATAATAACAAAAATGACAATAGCTCACACTGATTGAATGCCTACCATGGTCCAGATCATAACTCAATATTAACCATAGTAACATTTAGGCTCTCAACCAAACCTAGGTAGGCTATATTATCTTCTTTATATTCATAAGAAGAGAGTGTATAGAAATTGTTTGCCAAGGTCTCACAGCTAGCATAAACAAAACCAAGATTTGATTCCAGATCTGTCTGATTTCAGTACCATTGCTTTGTATTAGACTGGGATCGATGGTGAGAATTTCTTATTCCATAAGAAGCTCTATGCTTTATTGGCCTCTGCCCTCAATTAGAAAGTGTGCGTTACAAGTTTACCTTACCATGTGTTTTGTTTTACTATCTGTTCGTGCACGTGTTTCTTCCTACAGCCAGTAAGTAGTTTGAGAGGAGCACATCTACCACAATGCCTGGAGAAATGAACTTGCTTAATAAATGTATATCGAATATATACTTCTGTATGTAAAGCAGAAATTTAGTATTACTATCTGTATGACTTGTCCTATGAATGCCTTTTTATCAAAATTGTGATCTGATTTTATAGCTTTTCTGTGAGGTACAAAAAATTATATACACACACACACACACACACACACATTGCACACACACATACGTCTAGTTTTTAGGGGAGGTTGTTATTTTTACAGATGAGTATGAACAGGTATTATAAAGCTATGAGTAAAACTCAGAAATGCAGCTCCAATGAAATATTCTGCCCTGCTGGAAGAAAAATTATGCTATTCAAGCTAAAAAGAGATGTATTCTTTGAAAAAGAACAAATCTGGAGGAATTTTGGATAATCATGAAGTACTCTGGTTTGGCACTGGGTCAGTGCAACCATACATGTGCTTAAATGTGACTTCTTCACTTCGGCAAAAGAAACACGTGACTCTTGCTGCACTCTCATGCCTTACGAAAATTAAGATATTCACTCTATCCTGCCCCACATCCCCACTCCCCCATCAAAACTCATATTCAGACACACATACACGCACACACAAACTTACACATACACACTCATGAATTATTAAACACAATCACACATTCATACACAGACACATTCATAGCGCCATCTTAACCATGCACACATCAATATTCATGCAAGTATATGAACATACATTTCACAACTCTAGGAAATGCTTTTCACATCCCAGATGATAAAAACGGTGTGTCCTGTAGGTGTGCAGTACTCAGCTTATATAATTGAACATGGCAAGTTTGTTAACTCCCCCTTTCAAAAATTCATAGACCTATGGTTCTTCTTTCTCTCTAAAGCTGTCTGTAACTAAGCAAAAGACATCACAATGGAAAGAAAAAAATAAAACAAGAAGAATTTTAAGAAGCGAGGTAGTGACCTACACAAATGAAACTAGGTAAGAATATCAACAAGATACATTGCCCACAACTTGTTTACCAACACCATCATCACAGAGATAAGTGGATAGATTTTAGGCCTTCAAAATGCAAAGCCAAGATTTTAGGCCTTCCAAATGCACAGCCAAGCAGGCAACAGCCAGGAACTATGACTATTTTTTCTCAGAAATTTAAAAAATCAGATGAAGACAAAGGCTGATCAGAACAGTTACTACAATGCCAGAACAGTTACCCAAATTGAAGCCACAGTTTCGTAATTGTTTAGCTTTACCTATTGTCCTGAAAATGCAAATTTTTAATTCTCACTTCTGATTAAATATGGGGAAATGTAGCAAACCATTACATTTCAATTTTTAAATTCCATAAGTTAGGTCTTACATATAGGTTATAAAGTTCATGTCTTAACTCCTATTTGAGTCTTGACTTGTAAAAACATCCTCTTAGGATTAAGTTGAAGGCTCCCAGAACCATATCGCTTATATCTGAATTGCATCAGCAACCTTTCCTAGTATTATGATGTTGGGTAAGTATGTTAATATCTTTTACTTTGGTTTCCTCATCTATAACATGAGAAATATAATATTATATATCTCATAGAATGTGATGAAGATGAAATAAATTAACATGTCTAAGAGGCTTAGAAATTCCTGGCAAATAGTAAGTACTCAGTAGATATTATCTGTGTTTATTGTAACATTCATGAATAGCTATTTCACATTTTATGCTTTAGCATTTAAAGCATGAGTTTTTCAGCTACACAAACCTGAATTTAAAGCCCAAATCTGCCACTTGAGAGCTGGGAAATCTTGGACAAACAAACATCTCTGAGCCTAGATTTCCTCATTTGTAAATGTGTCCAGTGGTAAGGATTACAGTGGTGATAATGAAAGATATAGCACAACATAAATATTCAGACATTAGCACTCTCCCTCACCAAGCCATATTTAGATCATCACTGCTTCTGAAATTTCACTTTACAAAAGGTCACTGCACCTGTTACTCCATGCACTCCTCACTAGTAACCATATACATCATCACTACATCAAACGTGTATTTTCTGACACCAATGCTCAATTGGTTCTCATGCCCCAATTTTATGGCGCCCTAGAGCATTCATGCAATTCCTCAAATGCAGAAGCCGAAAATAATACATCCTCTCAAGCATTATAAGAGGTAACATTTGTGAAATTTGTTTCACAGTCTCTACCTACCTTAAATATATCTACTGAAAAAAAAATAACAATGTCAAGTTTATCACAAGAATGCAGTTAGTGATTTCTGCAAATGATTTCACTGAATATTCATTACAGCCATGTGACACAGGTAGTGTTATCCCTACTTTATAGAAAAGGGAACAGTGTCTGAGGGAGATTAACTTGCTCAAGTTTATACAACTCATATGAAGAACTTGACTTTGAATCCCAAATGTTCTAAGCCCAAAGTTCATCTATAGTCTGCTAATAATTGATGAGAGACAAAAAGTGACTGGAACAATACCTCCAAAATATTTAGTGAGTGAATGAATATAAGTAAATGTTTTAACAAAAGAAGTACAACAGTTCTGGTCAACAAATGTATATGAGGAACTTATCACATACCAGATTAGATAATAGAGCTCTAATAAGGCTCTAAGCATATCAGAGACTAGCTTGTCTAATCATTTGTTCGAACTTAATTTGCACGGAGAAAATGTAGACAGTGAACCTGTAATATAAAGGCAAATCCTGTCTCCCCACAGAAAACATTAAAGGACGATGCATAATAACAGAGTGAGTCTTGTTCTGGAGATATTTCTTCAGGTACTGCTTTTGTATAATCTTCTGGGCATGGAGGAGGCCATGTTAGAATCAGAGAAGCTAGACTAAATAGATGTGTTGTGGAGAGGGGAGAAAAACCATTCACTAAGGACCTCATTCCAGTACTCGTCATTGCCTCTCACAGATGAGGAGCTGGACCCAGGTGGGTGACGAGGCATTCCCAGTCAGCGTTAGAAGTCCAAGACAAGAAGTCTGGCCTCCCATCTTGTCTTCCAGTGAGCCATCCCATCCCTCACGGCCTTCAAGTCCTGCCCCTCTCTCAAGCCATTCCTCACTCCGTTTTTCTCAGAGCCACAGAGGGGTGACATGTGTGCTGAGGGAAGGGAGGGTGAGGGAAAGGGTTCCTCAGTGGGACTTTGGCAGTTGTGGGAAAGCGAACAAGGTAACTTCACTTCCAGGCTTCTGCTTGCCTGCTTATGGGCCTGTTAGACACTCCTCGTGAGAACTATTTATCCAAACAGAAAGAAAAATGAGTCACTCACAATGTCACAGTTCTGTGAAAGTTGTCACTTTCCCTAAACTTTCCTTTTCGTCTTTCTTTCCGTAGAGTCTAATATTGAAGATACAATTGTATTTCCTATATTTTTTCTTAACATTTTGTCACAGACAATTTCCCACATCATCAAAAATATTCCTGAGTACAAACTTTAGTGGCAACACAATATTTCATGACAAATACACACCATAGTTTTCCTCTCCAATAATGTTGGATTTCTGAATTTTTTTCGCTAATGTGTGTAATAAATTAATGCCTAAATTTCAGTTAGCATATTCAAATATTGCCTAACGCTTGACTCCTCGAAGTAAGATTCTTATGTCACACAGTGGGTATGAACATTCTTACAGCTTTCCGTAACTTTTTAGGAAAGGCTTACAAAGTTATACTTTTTCTGAAAGTGTCCATGAACAGGAATTTTCATTCCTTCTTTCCATTTTCTTCCTACTTTTCCCAAACCCACCTCTGGCAAAACAAGTTTTAAAGACATTGGATAGCAAATATAAACCAGCTGATGCAATTGTGTAAAATATTAATAAACCCTCTGTTTAAATAAACATTTACTTTCCTGCCTATGTAACAAAAATAAGCAGGCAAATAATAATTGATTAAAGAGAAAAAAATTTATCTTTCTAGAAATATCCAAATGCTCTAGCTCTGAGCTGTTCAATGTGGGTCATCATCCACATTGTCACACATGACTATTATGCATTTGAAATGTGGCTGGTCCAAACTGAGATAGACTGTGAGTGTAAAACATGCCAGATCTTGCAAACTCACTACAAAAGACAAGAATTAAAGTATCTCATTAATATTTTATACTGATTACATGTCAAAATAATATCTTTGATTTATTGACCTAACTAAAAATATAATTAAAATTTATCTCATCTGTTTTCTTTCACTTTCTTCATGTGAAAATTCAAAATTATACACCTGGCTCTCACTATATAACTATTCGACAGGGCTGCTCTAGCTAGTTCCCAGATTTACCCATGGATATATGCAGCTAATATTTAATTCTGTTTTGCTTTCATGGCTTTTATGAATTCAGAAAATTGGCAATTTGGAACCCACATATCTTATTTTTTGTACATTCCTCATAGCATTTAGTCTCTTTTTATTTTATGTTAGTTTCATGCACACAGTACATTGGTTAGACATTTATATAGTTTGTGAGGTGATCTCCCCGATTTCTCTAGCACCCATGTGGCTCTACACACAGCTATTACAATACTGTCGACTCTGTTCCCTACGCTGTACTCTACATCCCCATAACTATTTTATTACCACCAATTTGTACTTCTTCATCCCTTTACCTTTTTTACCGTATGATTTCACTTATATGTGGAATCTAAGGAACAAAAGGAACAAACTGAAAGCATAGTCCCTTTTGTCTTTTTTAATTTCCTTCTGATGCCTGTGCCAGCCCATACTCTTTATGCTAAACTGTTACCATAGAAATTCACCCAGTAAGCCATTTCCCTTCTCTCCATTCATTTGTTTAATTAGAAACCTTACTGTTCACCTACATGCAGTCGCCCTGTTTTCTAGGCCTGGGAGGACAATGAATGATTCCTAATTCCTGTCCTCATGAATCACACAGTCTAACTGAGGGAAACAGAATTCAAAACATTCAGTCTAATGAGATAACTTCTAAAATAAAGATAGGTTCAAAATGTTATGCAGGAACCAAAGAGAGGAGAGATTAATTATGTCTAGGTGTGGAAAGGCATGAGAGAGTGGCATGAGCAGGTGTCACCCAGGTGACAGTTGATCTGGACCTTGAAGAGAAGCCCAGCAGTCGGAGCTTGCAGAAGCAGAGGGAAGGCCATGGGATAAGCATCGACACGTGAAGGAGCCTGGCTGAGACTTCATTGCTAAAGAATGTCAAGGTCGAGAGCAAGGAGGAAACAGTTGCTGATACTGGGACCCTGTTGTAAAATATGCCATGCTACGCTGTTTAGTCTGCATGGCCCTTGTAGAGGGTGGGAAGGTCTTTAAGATATTAATTAGGGGACTTATATATTCCGACATGAGGTTTAGAGAAATCCTCCCTGCAGCATTCACGGGATGGTAGAAATGCAGGTGGTGGAATAAAAGACCAGATGTGAATCAGCTAGTCTGGAAAGTCTCTACAATGCCTTCTCATTCTCCAGGAGTCAGCTGAAACATCCCTCCTGGGAAACCTTTCCCAAAAGGCTGAATCAGAATCGGCAACCCACACATCCACAGGCTGTTTTCTGTAACACCTTAGTGAGAAGTGTCCCACTGTGTTTTGCCCACTGATCTCTCAGTTCCTCCCGAGATCAGTGTCGAACAGAACACTTGGCTTGTCACTTCCTCTGAGAGGACTTCTCTGACCACCCTTTCATTTTTATTCTTGATGACTATACCTTTTTAGTTTCCTCCAAAGCACTCATCACAATATTTAATTTTATATTCACGTGTTTATATTTATACGGTCTGTTTTCTCCACAGTCCTGTAAAATTTTCATGGGATGAAGATTCCTGTTACACTCACCAATACACACACACACAGTTTTCACACTTATTAGGCACTCAATGAATATGTGTTGAATGAATAAAAGAATACATAAACTATGGGTACTTAATAAATGTGTATTGAAAGAAGGAATTGGTTTACGAATACATAAATGAATGGCCTACTCCAAAAACAAAAACAATGGTGATAGATGGATTTTATTCCATTCAGGATCTGGTACATTAACTCTCCAGCAGTGAATCCCATAACCTATGCTGAGTAACAATTCTAAACAAGGACACGTATTGGTGGTGCTGGCAGAAATCTCCAAGTGACTCATGCCACCAGGTGTGTCAGAATTAGAGAGAACGGTCACTGCACGCTGAAGGTGACAACACAGGCTTCAGCTGCTCGTGGCTCACAGGAGGAGACAGGCATGTGTGTGCACTGCCCTAACCTGGGAAGCGGTGAGATGAGGTGGCAAGAGCTTGCAGGGGAAACACTGTGTCCCCAGAGTTGTGATCAGGGAAAGCCAGCTCCTGAGCTGATTCTGAAGGGGAGAGCGGGAGTTATTCTGGTGAGGCCTGTGGAGCGGGTGTACCAGGCAAGCGGAGGTAAAAGTGTAGACGATGGGGAGGAACAGTGAAAATAGCATAACAGCTTCCCGGGTTCATTCAAAAGGAAACTTCAGCCTCTTGGCTTATTCTTCCCCTTTGCTGTTTCTCCTCCCTCGACAATGTGTAGCTTCTCCTTTTTATTCCAAAGGAGTTTTTGCTTCCTCTTGTCCTCGGTGTCTCTTGATAGGTCTGTTTTTCCCAGGCAGCCTGGTGAGGGGCGCAGAGCAATGACAGGAAGCCCTCGTCCACACACTGAGTCCAGGTTCCCTCATTTCCAGAGACAAGTAAAAGGATCGGCATTGGAGCTGAGAAGAGGGAGGCCAGTAGGGACAGTCCAGAACCACGGGCCTGCCCCGCTTTTGACCATGCATGTTCCCGAAGACTGTCAGAGCCACCAGAACCACGAGCACAGAGCTGCCAGTGGCTTTTACTTGTTTACCTCTCAACCTGAAACGAATCCCACTGCCTACACAGTTTTGTAACAAATCTTATTTCTAATTTCCCAAAGGCAGCACTATACTACAGCTTTGAAGCACTAACTCCAGCTCTTGCTCTCCAAAGAGGCCAAAGTGAAGAAGAAAATCAAGCCACACCTAGCCACTCACAGTACATGCTTTCTGAGAGCAGAGGTTACTGTCTCCACCATGCAGTCAGCTTTCAGTAGGAACCTCACCAGTGCTGGGACCATACCGGGTACACGTTTCCATGGTAGTGAAGGAAACTGTCCAATATTATAACATGCCACAGCTCTGAATTGAGTCTCCCCTCAAGCAGAAAAGATAAGATAATTAATGAAATGACTGTCTTGACAGGTGCTTCCATATTTCTCCAATTTTTAAAACAACAGCATGTAAAGTGGGTTCTGTGGTCCTGCGTGTAAACTGAGAGTCAGTGGCATCGAAACAGTTTCCCAGTGCCACACAGCTGGCTAGTGACCCAGGTCTGTCTGCCACAAGGTGGTTGTTCTCTAAACTATAGAGTTTCTGAGCTGCATTCCTTGTGATTCTTGGGTCTCAATCGACTCTGGGCTATTTGAATAACCAGTCAGTCAAAGGACACTTAGTGCATTGTGTTTCTATGCCAGGTAGCAGGGCAGGAGCTGAGATATCAAAAAAATAATAATTATAATAACTCATCAGTGTTCACAAGACTGACACGTAAACCAATAAGTATGATAATCAAGGGCTACGAGGAGCTGCATGCTGTACGCACAGAGGACCGGCCAGCTGCACCTGCACATGTCAAGAAAAGCCTCACAGCAGGAGACTCACTGCATTTGGGTCTTCCAGGATCGTAGATTAGTTTCCGACAGTTGCTGTAACAAATGACCCCAAATGTTGTGGCATAAAACAGCTCAGATTGCTTCTTGGACAGTTCTAGGTGTCTGAAGTCTAAACTCGGGGTGTCGGCAGAGTGACGGTCCTCTTGAAAGCTCTGAGGACCATTCGTTTCCTTGCCATCTCGAGCATTTAGAGGTGGCCTGCATTCTGTAGCTCTGGTTCCTTCTTCCATGCTAAAGCTCAGCAGCATAGTGTCTACCAGTCTCTCTCTCTCTCTCTCTCTCTCTCTCTCTCTCTCATACTATGACTCCTGATTCCAAGGTCACATTTCTTTCTTTAGCTCTAATCCGCTCGCCTTCTTTATGATGAATTGGACTCTCCTGGATCACCCAGGATGCTCCCCCCATCTCAACATCCTCTACTAAGTCACATCAGATAAGTCTCTTTTGCCATGGAAGGTAACATATGCAGAAGTTCTGGGGGTGAGAGAATATGGACATCTTTAGGGGCCATTATTCAGCCTACCACACATGGGTAGCAATGCATTTAGCAGAGGAAGTCTGCTACAGTGGCTGAAAGAATGGCCTCAGAACAAGGCTGCCTGAATTGGAAACCCAGGGCTGCTGTCTACTGACCACACAACTTTGGAAAGGTTACTTAATCTCTTCACATCTCAGCTGCCACTTCTGTAAAACAGGGTTGGGAATATCACCTGCTTTATTGGGGTGCTGAGATCATCAGATGAGTTAAGGTATGACAGTGTCTGGCATGTAGTGACCACTGTCGGAACGTTAGCTCCCATTGTGAACCAAGGAAGACAGGGTGCTACAGATGGTGCCGTACAGGGTACAAAGCCAAGACACAGCAGGACATATTATGTGACTGAAACACTGTGTTTATTGGTGACAAAGGAGTATGAACAAAAGTGGGTTTGGGCAGATTGTACAAGGCCTTCAGCTGGTTGGTGCCCATAGACTATGAAATAGTCACTCAATCAATAAACAGAAAATACTGTATTTGCCTTTAATTGCCCCAAATTATGCTGAATTCTGTAAAGAAGATGGTAGAATTATTAGGTACCATTCTTATGTGCTTATAGAGGATAAATCAGCCAAACTGTCTGATGTTAGCAGCTAACTTAAGGCTAAGAGTATCATTAAAGGATTGACACAGATGTGAATGAAACAAAGACAGATCCTAGAATGCCATCACAATACAGGTTACAAAAATCAGTCATGAAATGCCTGAGCCAATCTTTCTCAAGTCTTGGAATCAGGACTATTAAGAACAAAAGGAACATTAGGAGAGAAACACCTACTCCCACTTTTTCACTTTACAGAGGATAGAATTAAGATGCAGGGAGAAGCTTGCCCAAGCATCTTGCCCCATGATATGCCCTCAAAACTTCTAATGGCCCAGATGGGATCAAAATGAAGATGTCTTAATCACTATCAGGCAAAGCATATGAATAGAGAAAAAATAAATAAATGAAACCAAAGGCTTTAAGTTATGAAGCATCATTCTGTGTTGGATACTCTGTGCTAGTTGTGATGTCATCATCATCATTTAAATATTTCACACTTTCAAGGACCACAAAAAATAAGCACTATATTCATATATGTGAATATGCAAATACTATATTCATTGAATGATGACTGTTCACCACTCCCCAAAGTTAGGCCCACTATGTTTCAATGTATGTCAATAATAGCAACTGAGGTTTAGCATGCATAAGAGCAAAAGTGTACCACTCCCAAAGACCCAAAGTCTCTGTGGCACTCCACTAAACATCAAAATCTGGCTTCTAAAATGACAGCAGAAAGGAGAGACGAACCCTTCAAGGGCGGGGTGGGGATGAGAGGAGCTAGCTCTGCCACTAATCAGCTGTGGGACTCTAAGCTATATATTATTCCACGCAGGACTTGGTGCTCTCCCTGCTCTATGGCTTAAGAACTGGCTCTCAATAGGGCTGCCAGCTTCAGCAGAAAACAAAAAAATAAAACAAGCATGACAACCCAGGCGGTACACTTGGTTAAATCTGAATTTCAGATAAACAACAAATAATTTCTTAGTATTTGCATGTGTCCTGAAATATCGGTGACATATGTATTCTAAAATGTTTTTTCGTTGCTTATCTGAAAATTAAATCTGTGTTTTATGTGGCAACCTAGTTCTGGCGTTGAACTTCAGTTTCAACCATGGTTCTGGGACTTTATGCTGTATGACATTGTGCAAATTCTTAAACTCTCAATGCCTCTCTAAAATATATACATACCCACATGTAGATATACCATATACAATACATGTGAATATTAATAGCATCTCCTTCAAAAAATTATCATGAGAATGAGAAAATAATTACAACAGGCTTAGGACAGTGCCTCAGTCATAATATGCCCTCAAAAATTATTCTCAGTGTTAATGTTGTTGCAGTAATTGGATGAAACAAGATGATTTCAAGAGGATTTAAACCTTGTGTTTCTCCCAATAATCTCTCTGAGCAGCACTAGTGTTGAGTATCAAAGACATAACATCTATAAATAACATCTGAGCGTGACAAATATAGGGCAGAAATAATTTAGAATGTGACTGCAAAACTGGCCCTTTCAGTTAAGAATATGTTCAAATAAAAAGGTGAAAATATAAAATAGCATTATCCCATGAAAAGGTCTCACAATGACAGGAAAAGATTGGCCAAATGGTGTGTTGGCTTCTTTCCCTTGGCTGTATACAACAAACGTGAAAGCAAGCCCAGTCTTTCTGAGTGAAGTAATTAGGTGAGCCTCACTCCCGAAGGATTAATTCAGCTCCCAACAGATTATGGCAGCCACCTTTCATCTCCACACACAGACTCCATCAGCACACTGATTTCAATTAGAGAAGTGAAGCTCTATTGACTTATGCTAGACACAAGGAGACATAGCAGACAGATAACAAACTGGATTACAGCATTAATCTTATGGCCGTGGCATCAGAAAGATTTTTAAATGCATTACCTCTCTCCCATAGGAATAAGCAAGGCTTTCTTACCCTCCCGTCACAAGAAGTTTAATCTTCATACGAGGTGATGGCTTAATACATAAGTTGAGAGCGAAGTCTGGTCCTCCTCACTTTTTGAGGGGCAGTAACTTACTGGCTGGGCTCTGACAGGAGCTGTGTCTACCGGAGACAGAACCTCCAAATGCCGGCCCAGACCAAGTCTCTAGGTGAAAAGGAAACCTTGAGCACGTTGCCCAGATGTCCATCTAAAAACTCCGAGACGGTTTGACAGCTTGACTATGTAGCCTAGGTGGAAACAGCCTTTCTTAACAGCCCATGACATTAGTAAACAGAGGGGAAAAAAGAATATGTAGAAGAGAATGTCTGCTCTCAGTCTGGGTACTTCTGCTTTGAATCTACTCATCACTCCTTTTCCATTTTTAGTGTTTCAAGAGCATCGTGTGATCCACCACATGCTCTGCTTGGGCTGAATGGTTGGACAGTATGCACCCTTCACTGAATGATGAAGAACCCTGTACCTACATGACCCAAATCCAAGGCACCAGGGAGGATTGAAATGTCTGCCCAGTCCTAGAGTACCACTATTCAGAGTCCAACCTCCTAGTTACCAGGGGAGAAGAAACAGGAACATCAAGTGGGTTTCAAAGGCTCTAATCCCATCAAAGGACATGACCAACACAGTAAAAAGTTACCCTATGAGATAAGAGAAAATATTTGCAAGTCATATATCTAATAAGGCATTATTGTCTAGAATAGATAAAGAACTCTTAGAACTCAACACAAAACCAACCTGATTTTAAAATGGGCAAAAAAAATCTTGAATATACAATGGTCAACTGGTATATTAAAAGATACTCAACAGTATTAATAATTAGGATATTGCAAATCAAAACCATCTGAGATAGCACCTCACATCCATTAGATGACTACTATTAAGAAGAAGAAAAAGAAAGAAACGTTGGTGAGACTATGGAGAAACTGGAACCCTTGTACACTGTTAGTGGACATAAAATGGTGTAGGTAGTCTTTGAAGCAGAATGGTGGTTCCTCAAAAACTTAAATATAAAATCACCATATGATTTCTATTTCCACCTCTGGGGATATACCCTAAATAAATAAAAGCAGGGTCTCAAAGAGGCATTTGCACACCCATGTTCTTAGCAGCATTATTCACAATAGCCAACAGGTGGAAATAACCCAAATGCCCATCAACAGATGAACTGATAAACAAAATGTGCTATATTCGTACAACTAAATATTAATAAGGCTTTAAAAAGGAAGGACATACTGATATATGCTAAAACGTGAAACTTAAAGACATTGTACTAAATGAAATAAACCACTCACAAAAAAAAAAAAACAAACAAACAAAACAAGACAAATACTGTACTTATTTCCACCTATAGGAGGTATCTAGACTAGTCAAATTTACAAATAAGATACAAGAATGGTGGATGCCGGTGCGCTGGGGGAAGGGACCATGGGGAGTCATTTCCAGAACACAGAGTTTCAGTTCTGCCAAATAAAGAGAGTCCTGGAGATAAATGTGAAGGTGCTTAGCACTAGTGAACTGCACGCTGAAAAAGGTTACAATGGTAAGTTTTGTCATGTATTTTATCACAGTGAAATGCTTTTAAAGGCTCTCACTCATGTACTCTCAATGGGGTGCTACCACCACCAAGGGGACACAGATTGATCTGGAGAGAGAGAGTTGAAAAAAAAATCTTCTATTTTTATGTATAAGACGTGGATAAACATAAAGTTTATAAATAACTATATGGTGTTATTCAAATTCTTTGAGGATGTCTGGAAGAAATATTTCTTTAAAAAGGCTCCTTCATGGGCCAGTGATGAAAAATGGTTGAGAAACCCTTCCCAAAGCTATTACCTCTGTTTAGTTCCCAATTCCAAAACACCTGCAAGAGATGTCTGCCCACCTCAGACACAGCTTGGCCACGATCAAAGTCAGAATCCTCCTTCACCAACATTCACTGAGCTCCAAGTCCATCCAGTGTGTGCCAGACCCAAGCTTGAGGAGAGGGAGAAACTGACTTTAAACAAGTAGAAAGTTATCAGGTCAGTTCTCTGCAAAATCAAACCATTCGCGGTCCCCCACAGAGTACCATATTCTCGCAGACAAGTCCATAAATCACCTGCCTAATTTCGCTCTAGCTTTAGCCTATCTTCCATCCACATAGAAGCTCAAGGTGTACTTTGTACCTCCTGTTACCTGTGATTATCAACCCCTACCTTCTTTCTTAACAGGAGAAGGCCTTGAGGAATGTTTACAAGCCAACTCAAATGCCATCTCCACAGAAAAGCCACACTGGTCCCTCCTTCCTCTTTGGTCCCAAGCCACTGGAGAGACAGGTTCACTGAGTGTGCTACATGTTTTCACTGTTGATAACATGCTTACCTGTCCTATAACCCAGAGGCTCTTCTAAGGCAGAGAATATGTGTCATGTTGCCTATTTCAAGCATTGAGTGTAACATACATTTTGCTGGATGGACAAATTAACAAGTGACTAAAAGTATAAAGGGAGGAGGTTACTGCTTTTTAATTTAGAGGACATGAGATTTTATGGAGGAAGTAGCATTGGGATTTGAGTGTAAAACTGTCTCTACTTCCAAAGTACACTATTAAAAATGATCTTTAAATCCCCTCTAGGTTATCAAACTAACACTTAAGGTAAAAAAAAAATTCAGAAATTATAGACATATTCAGTGAAGCAAGGAAGAAAATCACCTCTCTACCCAGAAGCAATCATCATTAATATTTTAGATATTTTTTCAGCCTTGTACTAAGCATTTTTCTCTACATAATTGAGATGATATAATTTTAAAATCTATCTTCCTTACTTAATGCCATCTCATACATATTTTCATGATCATTAATAAGCATTATAAATATAATTGTTAATAATTACATTCTATCCCTTCACATGTGAATATATCATAATTTACATAATCATTTTCATCATACTGGATTTTTAGGTGGTTTCCAGTTTCTTGCTCTCATAAATAATGCACATATTTGTTCATAAATATTTATTCCCATTTCTGATTATTTCCCTGGGATGCATTCCTAGAAATATAAATAGTGGGTCAAAAGGTGTTACAACATGAAGGCTTTTGAGAAATAATGCTCAAGTATTTTGTGGAAAGTTAGTAGCAATTTATGTTCCCATCAGCAATGTGAGAAGTTTATGCTTGATAACGTTTGGCAAGCACTAGATAATACCAGCATTATTATTAATTATCTTTATCTTATTTTTTTTCTTTTTCAGTGAAGCAAATGTGTCGTTAGGTCCAGCTGTTTCTTGTAAAATGCTACTACACTTCTCTTTCCCTATTTTCAAGTTGCTGTCCTAAACCAGATTTTCAATTGTTTTACACTAAAAATTTGCCCATACCTCCCAACCAAATTCACCACCCTCCTCATATTCATGCTATTACTAGCCTCAGATTTCATTTCAACCTCTTCTAAATCCCTCTGCCTGTAGGGTCTACATCACACAAGCTCCAGTTCAATTGTTCTTTGAGCCAAATGAATTATGTTCGTCTTCTCGCAGCAAGAACAATTTATAACAATTCGCCCAACCAACATCTGATGAGCACCTATTTTTGTGCCAAGCACTATACTAAACACCAGAGCTATCACAAGAATAAGGCACAGTCCCCACCTCCAAGTCTCAGAAGTTTCTAGTGAAAAAAAAAGAGGAATAAGCAAATAGACAATAATAATGTAGACTGATCAATGTTTCAGCAGGGATAATCATAATAGCAGAAAGGAGGGCAAACTATTATGACCTAGGCAGGCCTGGAAAAGCTTTATAGCGAAAGCAAAAGCTAAGCACAAATTCGGATTATAGATAAGAATTTAGTTACATAGAGCCATTTGTAATGGATTGCGTGTGTGTGAACCCCCAGAATCCATGTGTTGAAGCCCCAGCTCTCAGTGCAATGGTAGGGACTTTGGGAGGTGATTAGGTCATGAGAATTTGCCCACGTGGATGGGATGAGTGCCCTAAGGAGTGAGAAAAGACAGGAAAGCTTGCTTCGTTGCTCCCTGCGTCTGTCCTGGTAGGACACAGGAAGGAAGCAGCCCTCTTTAAACCAGGAGAAGGTCTCACACCAAGAACCTGGCCATCCTGGCACCCTGATGGTGAGACGCCCAGCCCCCAGGACCGGGAGAAATGAACGCCTGTTGTTCAGGCCACTCAGTCTATGGTATTCTGTTAAAACAGCCTGAACTAAGACACCATTTCTGACAGAGGTACAAGCAGATGTAAAGACACAGAGGTGAGAGAGTAGAGAAAATATGAAAAGACAAGCCACAGACCAAGAGAAAATATTCGCAGAACATCTACTTTGTATAGGACTTGTAAACAAAGGACATTAAGTAAAAACTAAGGAAAACTGAATAAAACATGGACTTTAGTTAAACACTGGTTAGTAATTGTAACAAATGTACTATACTAAGGTAAGATGTCAGTGATGGAGGAAACAGTAAAAGATAGGAAAACTACAACTTTATTAACAAAATCTATAAATCTAATACTGTTCTAAAACTGTTTTTTAAAGCATATTCATACATATGTATATAATTTTATCTTGATTTCATGCATACATAAAAAATAAACTCTAAGTAAATTAAAGACCTAAGTGCAAAAAATATACTTTTAAAACACGTGTAAGAAAATCTAGGATAATTCCTGTATGATATTGGGAGAGGAAAGGATTTTCTAAATGAATGTAAAAAGTACAAAGCATTGAAGAAAACACTGATAAACTTGACAACATCAAATTTAAAATTTTTAAATGAGAAATGACCACAAACAAATGTTAACACAAGCCAAACACTGAGTGACAATATTTGGAACCCACATAAACAAACAAAGGATTAGTACTCAAAATATTTAAAGAATGCCTTAAAACCCATTACGAAAGAGCAAACATGTTCACTCTTTCAATAAATTAGGATAAATTATTTTTTAAATAAATAAAAGATTATAAAGTCTCTAGTATTATTCTCCTTAGGAAAGCCAAATTCAAATGAGGTCCTTGGTTTTAACAAAAATAATCCTGTGATGAACATTATTCTACAAGGAACTCTATTTTTTTAATAGTAATATAACTTTTTTAAAAAAAAGAAAGGAAAGAACAAACAAAACAAGAAAACAGTAAAGAATATTGTGATGAATATTGTGAATTTTGTGTTAATTTGGCTAGATTATGTTGCCCAGTTGTTTGGTTACATACCAGCCTGAATGTTGCTGTGAACACTTTTAGATGTGATTAGCATTTAAGCCAGTAGAATGAGTAAAACAGACTCCCTTCCATCATGTGCGTGAGTGGCATTGGATCAACTGAAGGTTTAGAAGCAAAGGCTGAGTTTTCCCAAGGAAGAAGGCATTTTACCTCCAGATTGAAACATAAAAATTCTGCCCGAGTTTCTAGCAATAAAGTCTGCAGTCCCCGCTCCAACGTGAATCTCCAGCCTGCCACCTGCCCTGTGGGCTTCAGATTTGCCAGTCACCACAATCACACGAGCCAATGTCTTCACCTGTTTCTCGTTTGCCCCGAGATTGTTGCCAACAGCACTTGTGGCTGCAGCGTTTGCCCTGAGATTAACTCATGGATCACAGTCATAACTTCACTCCCCAAGTTTGCCACGACATATCTTGCTTTTATGATTATTTTCACATCACTCTAGTGTATCGATAGTCTTTGGAAACAAATAATATCATTCTGTTTACAGCATTCTGTTTTTAGTAGTGGGATTTCCATTTACAAAATATACTAATTCTTGATCATTGAAAACATCAAATCCTAGATGTTTCACTTTGTGTTGTTCCATGCTCTGAAATTTACCACATGAAAAAAAAATTATTAAATACTGATCTTCATATACATTTCTGTTACACTGGGATTAGAGACAAGTTCTGTTTAGAAATAACTCCAAGAACAGTTTTTCTCTTTTATTTTCACATTGAGATTTATTTTTACATTTCAGATTTGCTTTAGCTTCAAAGAGCATGTTTATGTAAAATTAAATTAACGCTGTGAGCTGCACTTTTTTTCCTAAATGGGAAAGGGGTTCAAATCAATCTCCAATCGCTTTCTCTCTAATTTCATATCTATTTCACCAAAATAAAGAACAATTTGGTAAAGCTGAAAATGTACACATTGATGATTCAAACATGCCACATTTAGAGATATAATCTAGAGAAATTCTCATACATCTACCAAAAGAGATATATAGAAAAATGTTAACTATAGCATTGTTTTTACCAGCAATAGAGAAAAAACAACAACAACAAAGAAAAGTAACTTAAAAGCCCATCAGTAGAAGAATATATATACCTTGTGTGTTTTTAAAGGGACTATGACAGCTATTACTATGGGAATGTTACAATCTATATGGATCAACTGAAACAAAGATAAAAGACAAATAACAAGCGGGATACTGTAAAACAGTATACATAGTTTGATATTATATTTGTTTATTTTCAATACATAAAATATCACATGCTATTTATAAATGCATGCATGCATAATAAATATTTTTAAAAGCATAAATTGGAAGAATGCACAACAACTACATGGCTTCTTGCCTCTGATGGACAGAAGAAAAGGAAAGGAAATGAAGACATACTAACTGGAATTTTAACTATATTTACATATCATTTTATCAAAGTCTGAAACATTTGTCAGTAACGAGGTGAGAAGTGCCTGAATGTTGATTATATTACACTATAACTTTATGTATGTTTGAATTTTTCGATGATTAAAAACTTTTATAATTTCATGTTTGAATTTAAAAATCAATAATTTCAGTAATCTAAATGAGAGCTGAAGGTAGAGTGTTGTTAATCAACAACAACAACAAAAAAGTGGACAGGTATCATAGCCAGCCAATCAGCAGCACTTAACACAGAGGTAAGAGAGAGGGAGAGTAAAGGTGAGTGAAGGGTGCATCCTGGATGTCTGGCCCAGGAGACTGTGTAGGAGGGACCATTACTGAGGGTGGAAACAGAGTTTGGAGGGAGAAAGCATCCTCTACTCTATGAGGTGGACCAAGAGACACATTACAAACACTCTGAATGTTAACTCAACTTGCTGGAAACACTTGGAGAACTGGCACAAAGACGCACTATTTCTGAGACATTCTCTGTCCTTCTAGGTATTAAGGTTATATTGAGTTTTATGTCTTCATCACAGGTCAAGTCAACTAGGTAACTGAGGGTAGAGGAAGCATTCTCATATAACCCAGTTATAGATATTATTAGACAAAAGATTCCAAGTGAATCTTATTCTGAACATCAACAACACCCTGAAGAAAGTAGCTATTACATTTCAAGTGGCAGATTATGGCTCCCCTTAAAAAAAAAAATCAATACATTCTCCGGAGAAAAGCAGTAAATGACTTCTTTTTAGAATTTCATCAGTAGCTTTCCTGTTATACAGACACAGTCTATAAAATCATAGTCAAAGATGATCTGGTTGAAAAGAAAGTCAACAATAATATAGATTGACAGCCATTCGCATACTTGAAATGTCTGAGATGCTTGCAATTTATTGTTAAAAGTCCAAACCTACCCAGCTCCCAGAGAGCCTTGGTGATCAGACTGACCTCTCCTTGGACTCATCTTATTTCCTCTTGATCATGGCTAGGTGCCAAGCAGAAATAATTAACACAACATTGATCACATAGGTTGTAATTATCTATGTTTATGCCCTCATTATGACTCATTAGACCACATGGAAACAAGAGACAATGTTGGATTAAGGGATGGGGCAGCCAGGTAGCTGCTTGGGGTCTGTAATCTACAGGAATTACAAAACAAAGCAGCAGCGAACCAGAATTACCTTAGCGGGAGATGACATAGCTGAGTAGATGTATAACACACTATTCGCCAACCTCAGCCTCTCTCTGTTAAACATTTTTACTGCAGGCATGTGTAACATGCGGTGTGCAGGGCCAGCCTCATCACAAACCTAGTGGCCAACCAAGCGAGCACTCTCTGGTGTCAACAAAATCACCTACCTATAATCCTCAGACCAAGCTTAGTTCAAATAACTAAGACGTGTGTCTTCAAAGAGCATCTACATTGTAAACTCTTTTAAAAAGTCAACACAAAGAAGTTGGCTCAGAAAATTAAAATTCTAAAACCATTTTACATAAGCAAAAATATTATATATCTGGAACATGTAACCATCTCTTGTTTTGGACATAAAATTTTGTAAAATTTTTCCTACAGAAAGTTTAGTTTCTCCCCACCCTACTAAGCAAATATTTTTAAAATGTTTAGAAATGTTTTGAAGAGGCATCAATTTATTGCCGATATGAGTCCTGCCCACGTCTCAATCTGGCCATACGTGAGACCAACCTTCACTCCAACACCAAGCACCATGTCTGGTACCTAGTAAATATCCAATAGGTGTTTGATGAGTGAATGAGAGAATGAATGAATGAAAGAATCAATATTAAGTATCTGTTTACTCTTTAGGGTTAGAAAACCTACTAGCCTTGTGATAGCCCATTTTAATGCCACGCAACTGTGATGGTGATAAGAATCTTATAAAAGTTAAATATCTATTGGTCTTGAATCTCTCAATCATGGACACCTTCCTGGGGCATCATGATCTCATTTCATGGACAGATATATTTCTAAAGCATGGAACTCAATAATGAGTTCTAACTCATAGGAAACACAGAGACCCTACCTGATAGCATTTGATTTATCAGGACTCAAGTTTGCTTCCTTATTGCCTAACCTTTGTACACACATTTTGTTGGCAAGGGAGAGGGGACCTGGAATGTGTTTTCCAGACTTTATATTTACTAAAAATGAAGACTTCTTTAAAAATAGTACAAGGAGAATATAAAATCCAAACTCCTCTTACTACAAATACAGTAGGGAAGATAAAGAACGCTAACACCAATGATGCACCTCTTATATGCCACCAGCTTTATCCCATCATCTCACCGAATCCTGACGGCTACTCCTGAGTCATGTACTACTGACCCCATTTTAAAAGTGAGCCATTAGGACTCAGAAGAATAAATTTCTTTAAGTCATACAAGGAGAGAGCAGGGTGCCCCGCATCTGTATCCAGGTCCACCTAGAACCTTGCCCACCTATGATAGTGGTTTGGTTCAATATAATTGAGATTAGCATAAATTCTTCAACCCAACACTCAGCTCACCCACACACACCTAACACCCTGAAAAGAAAGGGAAGAGGTACTTTAAAAATTATATTCATAATGAGAGTCTAAAGTCATAAGAATCAGAGGGAAAACCATCAACAGATTTCATGGATTTTGTCAGGCACTATAACTCTGTCAGGTTATAGAGGCTAGTAGTAGCTTTTAACCTCAATGAGTCTATAAGACACACAGTGGCAACAATCTGTTATTTAAAGGGGCTCACTATAGCTGTAATTCTCAGGAAAAAGGAGCACCAAGATATTGGCTTTGTTTTTAAAAAAGCCTTTGATGATTTAAATATGCCACCCCAGAGAGCATGCCTCTTGAGAGCCGCCTTTCCTGTCAGGGCCTGAATTATCTGTCTGATATGCTTGCATTGATTGCAGTCAATGTCATTGCCAGATCCTCACTTAACTTGGGCTTAGAACCAAATAACAAAAATGCCCCCCAAAGCTCCAGACAATAGTTAGATGCCTTCTAAATCTTGCACCTGACAAGGTATTCATATTACTGACCCTAAGAAAAATTTGGAATGACTGGGATGGACTGCCACATGTAAATATCCGTGACACAAACTCATCAAGCCTTGAAGAAGAACATAGATAAATAATTAACAAGATAGTGATTTGCAGTATCAATGTAATAGGTAACCCAACTCCTAAAGAGAGGCGAACCGATCTGTTTTTCCTTTTACAAGGTAACCAAATATTCAAGACAGTAAATTGTAATGCTCGTTATCACTTGTGTAATACAGCTTTGGAAGTTTTCTTCTTCTAAACGTCTGACTCTTTCTGTTGTTTGATTCAGAATCAAAATATGAAGGTTATTTTCAGTTACTTGATTTCGCTTGGCGTTTTCATCGCATTCTCCCATGTGTAGGCTGTATTCTATATTTTCAACAAGCAGCAGCAAGCCAGAAGCAGCAGCAAACGGAAAAGGGGGAGCCTCAGTGTCCTCCCTTGGGTGTTTTCCCTAAGAACAAAAACTCCCCTCCACTTTTTTGCTTACATAAAAATCATCACTTTGGAAAGCCTCTGAAACTACTACTTTTAAAGCTAAACGCATGTCTACCCCAGGATCCTCCAATTCCATTCCTTGACATAGATAAATGAGTATATTTGTTTACCAGAGGACAAGGATAAGAATTTCATAGCCGTTTTAGTCACAGTAGTTATAAACTAGAACCACCCAAACCTCTGTCTACAGTAGAATGCATAAGTAAATTGCAGAATATTCATGCAGTGGATACTCTACAATGAGAGATCATTTACTGCAAACAATATCGCAGTTGGACCTCACAGACATAGCAATGAATGAGTGAAAGAAGCTAGCCGCAAAAGAGTACACACTGTATAATTCAATTATATGAAATTTAAGAATGGGAGAAAGTAAACTGTGGTGATAGAAGATGGAATGTTGATTACTTGATTTTGAGAGAGAGGGAGGAAGGGACTCTATAGGTTTGAACTTAGAAAGGAGCACGAAGTATCCCTCTGAGGCATCAAAAAAATTCCAAATATGTGTGTGTATATATATATGTGTGTGTACATATGTATGTATGTGTATGTATATGTATTTTTTCACACATGCACATATATATGTAAAACTCCATTGTTTTGTTCATTAATACTTGTGTCTGTATCCACACCCCCAACAAACATTAAGTTTAAATGATAAATGACCCTTCCCTCCCAGCATCTGGCTATAGCTGGAATGGCATGTACAGTGGCATTGTTCATCCACTGCTCGTTCCTTTAGCAGCCACCCACTTGGGGTCATCTCTTTTTCATAAGAGAGTCCCTCTTAGGAAAGCCTGTATCCAGACCACAACAGAATGTTTTGAAATACAAATTTAAACACAACTTAACAAAAACGTTTTAACAGAGAATCGTGTCCATTACGCATGCAAATTCGTGGCAGATGTGTTCAGAGGACTAACCCAAGTCCACCCACCAGCAGAAGAAAAGTAAAACTGAATAAGCATTTCTGAAATATTGTAGTGATTTCCCTCCTGGCTCCTCGTCAAGACTGGCAACGGAAATACAACAGAAACACCATGAGAAAGGCCTGTTTGGGTCCATGGGACTAGAATTCTCAGACAGTGCTGGGTGACGAGGGATGCTGACTCAGCTTTGAAGTCTAGGAACAACCCTAATGGGGAAACGGTGGAGCCTGCTTGGGATGGAGCCTTTCCATCCTTATTTATGCACACGCATTATCTCATCGAACACCTGGACGGTTAGCAGCCTCGAGCAGTAAGGCTTACAAACTTGAGCCACTTGCCTCCCAAAGTCAAAGGGCTTTTTGGTTGGGGATCCCGATGGGAACCCTCACTGTGTACATGACTCCCCACTTGTGTGACATGCCTCTTGTAATCTGACTTGCTGGCCTTCTTGTATTGCTACTAGACTGAAACATTTGAGAAAGAGCTTATAGATTACTTAGATTAGTTGGGATAGCTTTTTCCCCAACAAAGGGTATCCTATCTTCTTTCTTTAGTCTATCTTGATGAAAAAATTGTGAATTTAACCTGTCCCAAATCAAATGGAACTAAAACTGATGTTTTATAAGTTGCACAACTGTTTTATCATTTATCTTGCCATCCTGATTGTCCCTCCTTCTGAGAATTTTGGAGGTAGAAGAGTAGGCATGACCCTGACTTCACCCCTACATGCTGCTCTTAGGTGCCTGTTCAGGGTACACCCTGGTAACTATGACAGTTCACCTCTGCTTTTTCACCAACAGGTTGTCCCTAATTGCTGACCGGATTTGTGCTCTTGACATTAGAACCTATAGAATCACAGTCTGGATACTGGCTTCAAACTCCCAACACCCACCCTCCACACTCACCAGCCATCCTGGAAATTTTTTTCATATAGAGCCTCCCAACGTCACATCCAGGTATCAGAATTTAGAGAAAACATGCTATATATTGAATGCCTTTATGGAAGCAATGCCTGAAAGAATTTTAAATTGCCAGGTGCTTCTTGGCTCTCCATCGGTGTTTCTTAAGGAAGTTGTGGTCCACTGATTACCCAGACAGAGGTGGGCGTCTGCTCAGAGTCTGTCATCTCACACACAGCCTGTTTGTAACAGAGGAGGCTTCTTCAGGGGAGCAGAGCACAGCAACGGAATCCATGATGTTGTGAAAGGCTGCACATCACAGTCGCTCAAGGGCTATTTGCTGCCTTTATCTTTTCAAATAAGAATTGTGGAATGCTTCAGATGTCTGATTACATTCAACAAAGCCATCGTTAATAAAAGTAGAGCAGCTATGAATAATTTGGATGCATTTTGATATTAACAAAACTTTTTTAAATCAAACAACCTAAGTAGAAACAGAGGGTTTCAGCTACTAAAATGGGAAGGAATGAGCCATATAACAGAAACTTCGGCCCTCTGAAATGTTGAGGAAATGCTCGTGACCTTCTCCTCTCCTTCACGCCTCTACCCAGGGAAGATTTGTCAGATTCATAGAACAGGGGACTAAGTAGATCAGCCTCTTTCTTTGGTGACAAGGTCACTGGAGCATGGATTCTCTGTCTTATGCCAGGCGGATAAAGTCAGTTCAGGAGGAAGCACTGGGAGCCCATTTTTGTCTCGGTTCTAAGCCATATATCACAATGTACACATCCTAGTAATAAAGCTTACTTTAAAAAATGTATGTATGTATATGGGACTCATATTCCAGACACCCAACAAGCTCAGATGATGCTAGAGAAAACTACAAAGAAAAATACTCCTACCACTTGGCTTAAGAGCTAAATCACTATCCACACAATTGCAATTCTTCATTCTTTCTTGTTCCCATTCTTCTCCCACACAGTCCCTATCACAGAATCAGAGAAAACCAGCACTAAACTTTATCATTCCCCCGAATGCTTTCATATTTATACCACTTATGTGCTCTTTATGTATTCGTTAACAATAAAGTTGTTTGCTTATATATACTTTATATAGTGTATTATTAGCATACATCCTTTTTCTAACTCGAGTAAAATATTTTACTCAATCTTATGTTGTCAGAGTTTACTCACATTGAAAGATGTGTTGCCAGTACATTATCTTAACTGATTATAAAATTCTCGTGGATTAATAACTGCATATATATGGTGATAGATATTAGGTGGCTTCCCACGTTTCACTATAACAGATACGCTACCATGAATATTCTATGATCTGTTTCCACACATACACGTGTGAGAGTTTCTCTAGGGTCTGTGTCTCAGAGGAGAATTACTGCACACTAAGCGAAGTGCGTTTTTACCGTTACTACAGATTGCTAAAACTCCTGTTTGGATCTCTAAGTCTTATCTTTTCCTTAGTTATTGCAGATCCCACAGTACAAAGGAGATGATTAATGCTTTCTTCTTTCTCTACCTAAACTCATCTTTCTTCCTTCTCCTTGTGCTTCCTAAATGCTTAACGATTTTCTGAGGCTTGGCTAAGGCCCTCCCTCCTGGAAAAGCTCCCCCTAAACCCCACGGGTGGAGTGATCACACCCTCGTTTGAGCTTTCACGGATGGCGCTTCTACATGAGGCTTGTCAATGATCAGACCCTGCGTATACGTCTGTACAAAATTCACACAGACTATAATCTTCAGGAGGAAAATGAAAAAGCAAACTCCAAAACACCGCATGATGGGGACATTACGGTTTCACTGATTTCTGATCGCCCAGCACTGCAGCGGTTAGAAAGGAACATCCTTGGCACTGCCTTTGCTCCATCTTCTCCTCTTTTTTCCAGAATGCTTGAATTCTTTATAGAATTCGGGACGTGAAAGCGATTTTATTAATTCTAACACCTACAGACTCACAGTTACATGGCCCCGATCCACGTTTCCCTTGCCACTTACTTGACCAGAGAAGGTACATATGTGAAACTTCTGTAATGAGAAAAATCCACATGTAGAATTACAACCGTGGAGCTTTGAAAGCTAAAAAGGGCTTAGAAATAATAACAAAATCTCTCCTCGATAAATAAGAAATTGTCTTTAGAGGTGATGCTTCACCTGAGTTAGCTCAACCAATTAGTTGCATAGTTGGAGCTTGTGATAACTCATTTTTCTAATTCAGCAAATATTTATAGAATACTCAACCATATCACATCTCCACATATGCTAATTAACACAAACCTAAGGAATTCAATTTAATTAAAACCATTTTCTTGTAGATCTATTCTGTGATTATTGCTATATTAGGCATATCGTGGATTTTACAAAAGACATCATTATCACTGGAGTTTCCAATAAATTTACTTCATTTGGTAGCAGTAAAACAGGAAAATGGTGACACTTGAGTATGTAATGAGATGCAAATTTGGACATTTCAACTGAGGCCGCAAAATAAAATAGATGAAAAATTCCAAGGTGGAAGGGTATATGCCACTTAAAGAAATTCCAAAGTGACAGTCATATGGATCTGAAATCCACAAAGAAAATAAAAAGGTATCAAAAGGATAGAGATTAAGAAGAATAGTTTAGTGAAATTAATTATTTGGAAAAGCAATGCTATAATGCTAACCCTCTCTTCCTTCTACACTATTTACCTTAAACTTAAAAAGAAGGTCTTCAGCAGGATTGTTGAAGAGAATGCTCTGTGTCCCCTCAATTTGGGGAAATGCAGTGACCTGGTGAGTGACAAAGAATAAAGCTAAGAGGCTGGGGGAAACGGCCTGCAGTAGCAGGGTGGAGGGATGGTTTGGGAAGTCACTGCACTCCCCTACATATGAATTGCAGTCTTCTGATATGGACTCTCATTAGAAAGATCAGCCATTTAAATAGTGACTCTACCAAAGGGAGCTTCTGCCAGAGGACAAGGGAATCCATAGAATATATGTGGAGTAGACTGCCAGAAATGTGTCAAGTGCGGATCAGAGCCACATGTCCATGGAGTCCTGCTTAGAGAAGTCAAGTGGACCATCAAAGAATCCACAGAGATGGCCCTCAGAGAAAGGGTTAGCTGAACCCATCATCCGGGCTCAATGAACAAGAAGCAAGTTTACAACGAACCAGCTAAGAATCTTCTCCCCTCTATCTCCATTTTTCTTCCTGTATTTAACCCATGATAGGTTGTCATCTTAAGCTAAAGAGGATAGGTAAGCAGATGGGAGGGAAGGAGGGAGGGAGAGAGGGAGGGAGGGAGGGAAGGAAGGAAGGAAGGAAGGAAGGAAGGAAGGAAGAAAGGAAGGGAAGGAAGGGAAGGAAGGGAAGGAAGGGAAGGAAGGAAAGGAAGGAAAGGAAGGAAAGGAAGGAAAGGAGGGAAAGTTAATCATACCTCATTCTTTCAAACATAGTTTGGTCTACTTGGGCTGCCACAATTTGTGGCTCCAAAGGCCATTTTCTTTCTACTGTATCATGGTGTCAGAACATAATGAAGACAGGTGGCAGGATGAAATAACGAAATAAGTAGCACAAAATTTTATAGGTGTAACCTGAATAGTAGGCCTCATCTCAGTGTCAAATCTAAAAGAAAACCCACGTTCCTTCCAAAAAGAAAGTCTTGGAAAGGACTTATGTATTGATTAAAATCACTTTAAAAGGTGCCAGAGAGAAATTCATAACACACAGCAAAATTACTTAAAAATCTCCATTTCTCTTCCAATCTTTTATATAATAAGCTGTCCTCAGTCTCTCATCTCAGAAACATTGAAAATTCTCTTCCTAAGCTCTGGGAGTTTAATGACTTTTTTCTCTAAATTCCTTTGCTCTCTTATCAGATCTATGGTTTCAAGGAGAAGCTTTTTCTTCTTCATAAAAATAAAAAGGCAAATGTTTCTTCCTTCTTGCATCCTGTCTACCCTGACCTTCATCATCACCGTCAACATGCTGAGAAGGGTGAGAGACAATGAGAAGGGGAAAGCCCGTGACTATTATATGTGACTATGTTTTATCACTCACATATGAGTTCATAGAATAGGGATCTGTATTTGTGCTTGAGTAACAGAATGACTTCAAAAAGAATAGCAATTATATTGGGCCTCGAGGGAAGGGATGAGTTTGAGTATTTATAATAGCGTATCAACATATGTCTACTCTCTCATTCCAAATACTAAGAAGTTGAATGTCAAATTCAAGTATTCTCAATTATAAGACATTTTCTCCTACCTTTGAAAGGTATTTCCTGAGGAAAGCAGCCATCCCTAAGTGTAAGCTCTAGAAAACCATATAATCAGCTGCTCTCTCTAATTGAGCACTTTCTTTCCTTGGATTTTAGAAGAAGCATGAAAATGATTTACTGATTTAGGAACTGGGTGGAGTAGACCACAAAAGGACAAATCGAAAACATCTGGAATAAACTAGGAAGGAGAGAGAGGGAGGGAGAAAGAGAGAGGGAGCGCACTTTCAAATGAAACAAAGTACAGATGATTTGGCCGAATTTAAGCCAAGTCAAACACTCACATTAAACATTGAACTTGGGTCTGTTTCAATAGCGGGAGCCGGCAAGAGGGAGCGTCAGCCAACATTGCATCAGACTCACATTGTGGATAGAGGAAATGAGTTTAGTCCAGCCAGCTGTGACTTCAAAGGGACTGCTCTTTCAGAGAACAGTGGGAAAGGGTTCCCTCTTCCGTGAAGATTGCAAAGTTCAGCCAAAGACAGTCCAAAGGGAATGAACTTCGGGAAGAGGAAAATTACATTCAATGCACAAGAAAGAATATTTTCCTTCCACAAAGTGGCTATGGCAGTCAGAAAAGGAAGAAAAATGATGAGGAAGAGAAGTGAGAAGAAAAGATTCTGATGCTTATTGGAGGATTGGAGTCTCGTGTGAATATTTATGAAATGGAGTGTTTGTATAGATAAGTGTGCTTTCCAGCTCAGACACCTCCTTACATGAATCACATTTCCAAACCTGTGGGAGAAGAGACCAGAGAATTCCTCCCCCACTAATTCCCATGGATAGTTTCTTTTCCCCTTTCTACCTCTAGAAAAACACACATTTCTTCCAACTTATTTACTCAACATAAATTTATTGAGGAACCAAGAGTGGGTTAGACCCTGGAAATAGGAAGACAAACAAGAGTTCTCAGTCCAAAGGAGAGCTAAACACAGAGAATTAGGGTATTTGAGTGATGTCTTATTTTAGATCAGCAATGCCCAAGGTGTGATCACCTGACCAGCATCAGCCTCACCTGGAAACTTGTTAGAAATGCAACTTTGCAGGCCTCAGCCCAAATCTATTGAACCTGTAGGGTTCTTTAACAAGCTCTCCATGTGATTTGGACGCATGCTAAAGTTGTAGGTCTACCTGGATAGTAGCAAGCAAAGGGGACTATGAGCAGAGGTGACACACCTGAGCCAACCTTAATGTCTCTGCCATCTTTAAATCACTTCTCAGTCTCTTCCAGGCTAGACTCTAAAGAGACTGCTCTCTGGTGATTCATGAGAATGGCACACAAGAGTCTGCCTTGTCTAACTACATTGTAAAAACTTCAAGGGCAAGAGCTGACTCCTCTTTTGTTTTCTTCAGTTCCTCTTCCTTTCACACATCAGTCCAACACTTAGAAGATACAGGCATTGAAATTTACTTTAAATAGCTAATTCAGAACTGAGACTGGTGCAAGGTTATACATTCATGGAGAGAAACCAGCCAATACGAACTTAAAATTTTTCCTAACTCTTGTAGGTTGGAGGCTAACATAAATGTTATCTCTCTCAAACACTCATGTGATGCTTGAATCCTTTCTCTGATATCCATGCCCAGTGTTTTGTCCTCCTTATGCCTGAGTCCCTCTACCTATCCCACTATGTCAGGATGCAGTTTGCTGCCTTTCAGACAGTGCTGCCAGAAACGGCTAGCTTCTTCTGGGCTGAAATCTACCACCATTTAAATTCCATGTGTTAGTTATAGTCCTATCCCTTGGGAACCCATAGCAAAAATACATACATATTAATGCAACTTTTTTTTTATTTGATGTTAGTAATTATGTAGCATATGACATAGGTTAAATTCACAGACTCTGGAAGCAGACTGCCTGCATTCAAATTTTTAGTCTGTCACTTATGAGATCTATGACCTTCAGAGGGTTATTTACTATCTCTTTAGCTTTGATTCTTTATATACATAAAAATATATAATAGCATTACACAAAAGGCTTTGTAAAAAGCACATGAATTAATATATGTAAATATGCCTGGAACATAGTAAGTACTCTAAAAGTTTTAGCTATTATTAATCATTATCATTATCATAAAAAGTTTGTCAGATTATCTGGCACAGGCCATCTTTCTAATTCTATAGTCATTCACTAAGTGAGACTATTCACGCCTGTGGGTTCGATCACCATCTCTACGTTTGTATAAAATCCATTCATTCTCCTCCTGAGCACACAGCTAAATGTAAGCAGCCATAACAAATGCTCTGGCCACCATAATTTGGATAGAAATAATACACTCCACTTCGAGGCCTGTCTTCTAAGGTTATCCTGAACAATCCTCTACTCTCTCTTATTTCACCAGCTAATTGAATGCATCGGAACCAGTGAAGGACTTTAAGAAGCCCCAGCAAATAGTTGGAGCTAGCCTAGACCCTTTAGTTGCTACAGAGGGATGCTGCCTACAAGAGCCATGACTGAAATATCCACATTAGGTGTCGCGTGAGCAAGAAATAAGCATTTACTGCGTCGAACCACTGAGATTTCACAGCCTGTCACAGCTAATACAGTGACTCCCTGATTGATATCTCTCGCTCAGACTTTGAGCTTCAGATCTATGTATTTTGGTTTTTATTCAGCCTTTCTACATGAACCCTCAAATAATATAATAAGTGAACTTAAGGTTTCTGGGATTAGACATTCTGCATTGAAATACCTGTCCTGCCAGGTACCAGCCACAAGACCATGAGTGAATTATATAAATTATCCATAACTGTATATACTTCAGAGTGGTCAAAATTAATTAAATGAGTAGATTTATATAACACAGAATAGATGCAGGTTCATAGTAAATGTTCAATAAATGCCAGCTAGTGTAGTTATGACCATCCTGCACCAAATTTGCTCCTCCTGGGTTTTCCATATGGATCACTGGCAGTTTCTCTGCCCCCCAACAGCTGTTAAAACCAGAAACTAACAACTTAATCTCGAAACACATTTTTTTTTCACCATCTCATATGGTATGCATCACCAGTAACTGACTGACTATACTCCCTGAGTAATCCTCAATTCCATCCGCATCTCTCTCTTTTCTGTACCCTCCTCGTCCTAGTTAAAGTCACCATCATATGTGGCTCTATTGTAGTTGCATCCTTCTAGTCTTTCCAGATTCATTCTAATGCCCTTCAAATGTTTTCTTCACATGGAAATGTTAGTGCCCTTCTTAAATTCGAATTTGATTTGGTCAGTTCAAAATTCAAAATGTATTAAAACTTTTCATGGACTTTTGGTAAGGCCAAATTCCTGACCCATCACTTCAGCCTCGCCTCACAGCCCATAACAAGATTTTATCTCTAGAGTTCAGCCAAATTGGGGCTTTTGTTGTCTTCATAAATTTGCTATAGATTGCCCCATCTTTGAGGTTTCCACATGTTGGCTGCTTTTGCTTACAATGAACTTTCTTCTCAATCCCAGTTTACCTAATTCATTCCCAACCATCCTTTTCACTTCACTTGAAGTGCTACCCTCTCCAGAAAGCTGTCTTAGCCATCTGCCCACATAACACCCACCATGCTCCTTCATTAAACTAAGTACACTTGCCATTATTTCATAAACACATCCTCTCGGTTAACCAGAATGCGTTATGAGGGCAGGAACTCCAAGTGTATGAGTCTTTGCCTGTTATTTTGGCTTGTAAGGTGGAAGGTCTCATTAAACTTGTTTTTCTAAGTGTGACTATGAGTCCGTTTAGGTGGCTTGGTATGTATGTACCCCATATGAATTTGTATTTGGTTGAGTCTGGAAAAAAAATGTTCTACAATCAATTTATGTACCTAATTAAATTCACTTACAGATTTAGAAAACCCAGCATACGATGTCTTTGATTTCAAAATCTAGTTGATTTGACAGACGCATAAAGTAAAAACTGTGTATGGTATTATTCATGTTGTTCTAACAGAGTGATGATTCTAAGACCTTTATTAGTGGGTGATGGGTTTTTGAGGATGGGTCAAAAAGTAGCACGTTTCTCAAAACAGTGCTCTGAGTCTTCTCCTATTCTAAACATCAAACAGTTTCTCCTTTAATATTCACAGATCAGATCAAGAGATACAGAAGAGCAGGTTAAGAGGAAATTGGAGCTCAGAATCAGCCAGGTTGTTTTTATGTCCAGAAAAGATTTGTGCTTATGTTGGTCCAAAATTTGACAAAGTTCACAGTTGGAGAAGGAAAGACAGAGAAGTGCCCTCCGAATAGTGCAATCTACAGAGAATGTTCTGGAAAAGGAAACTCTGTGTTGGACTCAGAATAGTCACTGAGCCTCAGCGGTGAGTTTTCAGAGTCTAGCTCCAGACCTAACTCCATTTTTGTTGTAATATGTGGACTATCTCTCAGTAACACTTTTTCCCCATCTGTAAAATGGAAATTATGGGTCCCCAGTCATTTGATTGTTTATGGCAGCCCTAGGTATCTCAGAGGCTCAGAGACGTTACAATTTTTTCCTGGGGTAACATCCTAATAACTGATAAAAGCTATGTGTGCATCTATGTCTTGTGACTCTCAATCTAGACCTCCTTCTACTAATTCTTATGGAATGTCTTTTCCTTTAAAAAATAGTAAAAATAGGTGGATATCGCCTGGAAATAAACAAGTTAAACCAAGGTTAAGTTCTACGAAGTGCTCAAAGCACTTTGACTTATATTAGATGATGCATGTCAAATTCAAACAAATAAAGACATTCTCTGTCTTAGGTTTATAGTCACATTTTCCAGAAAAGTTGAAAAAGCAACAACAACAACAAAATAGCCAAAATAGGTGACCCAAATTTAACAATACTAGTACTTTCTTTTGCCTTCAGTCAAAGAAGAAAAAAAAAAAATGATGTGAGCCTTTGGTTCTGACAATAGCTTTGCATTAGTTCCCGAAGCCTGTGGGTTTTCTTTAGCTTCTTTGGAATCATGGCCAACAGTTCTGTCGCCTTCCCTGGTTCTAATAAAATTCAGGGATGGGTTTTGAATTACATTCATTCCAAGAGGACTCCTTGTCAGTCCTCAAGTGGACTTTGTTGTCCACAGCCGCTTGCAATGAATGTGGGGGCAAAGGTCCTTGGTTACACCCACCACTGAAATCAGACTCAGCTATACTACACAAGGAACGTATTACAGGATGGAATTCAGCATTCGTCCCCACAGGATGGAGGCAATAGCCTTGTAGCTATTCCCTGTCTTTATTTGTGATGATTCTATAACCCATTGCCTCCTACACTGGAGACATCCAGCATTTCTTAGCAACAGTGACCTGCACAGAAAATAAAATAGCATGCAGCAAAGGTGTCAAATCGAGTCTTGGGAATGTTTTCTCTAAGAGAAGAGGTCGAACAAGTTTAAAAACAAAGCCTTATAAATCCCTCCAAGAATTTCTCCCTCTTTAATAGTCCCAGCCAAAGCCTTATTATTATTCACTCCATGTTTAAATAATGGAACACTTAGATCATTGTATTCATCAAGGGAAGGAAACACTGTATATTCTGAAAAGCACTTTGAATAGAGCTCTCTCCCTCTGCGAGGCCATACTTCACCGAGTTTTCCTAATTGCTAAATGCACGGCTCTGGCTTGAAATTCAAGAATTTGAAGAATTGGACAACATGTGCTGCACCAGTGAAATCAGACCACATCACATTCCAGGCCTTCATTATCCAAGCAAACTATTCCAGTCCCAGATTATCGCAAATAGTATCGAGATTTTATATCTATGTATATAAACACCAGATTACAGTAGACCCCCATAGCCATGGGGGATACATTCCAAGAGCCCCCATGGATGCCTGAAAGTGTGACTAATACCAAACCCTCTCTTTACTATGTTTTTCCCATATGTACATACATATGATAAAGTTTAATTTATAAATTAGACACAGTAAGAGATTAACAACAATAAAAATAATTATAACAATATACTGCAATAAATGTTGTATGAATGTGGTCTCCCTCTCAAAATATTGTACTGTACTCACCCTTCTTCTTCTTCTTCTGAAGCTGTGAGATGATGAGATGCCAACCTCATTCCTGAGTCTGTGTGATTGCAGTAAACGGCTTGGAATCACTCATTTCAGGGGCTCCCTTGCTAAAGTCTTCACCCAGTCTCAATGTTTGCCCTCAGTCAAAACATGTCTTCCGCCTTAACTGAGCACTCAACACACACTGCAGCCGTTAATGTTTGCAGTTCAACGTGCGACAGCAAAACCAGCACGAATTTATTTTTCTGTCTTCACAGTTTCACGGGTAGAAGACTCATTCTTGCCGTACATCTTAGCCACCTCAGCATACAATTTGTCTTAAGTCAAGAACCTTCACCTTTTGACTTAAAAGTAGCACTTTATGATGTCTGTGGTGTATCCAAATGGCTGGCATCACTACTCTTGCGTCTTGGGGCCATTATGAAGTAAAATCAAGGTGCCTTGAACACAAGCAATGGAGTACCACAACAGTGCATGAAACTGATCACCAAAATGGCGCCGAACATTTGAAGATGCTGGTGGAGGGGCTGAGTCATGCCCCGGGCGGGATTCAGGAGGACTCGCGAGATTTCATCACGCTACTCAGGATGGCGCCCAATTTAAACCTTATGAATTGTTTCTTTCTAGAATTTTTCTATTTAATATTTTTGGACTATGGCTTACCACAGAAAGCAAGATCATAGATAAGTGGAAAGTACCGTGTTACAAAAATTTTATGTATATCTATATACACATGAATTAGAAGGGAGAAGGCTTAGGTTCTGGTCCTTAAGCACTGCTACCCAGTAACAGTGTTTGGGAAAGTCCTGAGCCTCAGTTTCCACACCTGCTGCATGGGTTAATGAGTTTATCTCTCTTGTCAGTCAAAGTGATTTTATAGCCCTAATGAAATAATGCTGCTTCTGGAACGGCCTGGTAATGCAGATTACGTTTGATGACTTTTGAGAGAAATGCAATTTCTTAGCTCACGTGCACTATCTATTCTGGAATCAAAATAATTCAGGGGTTTTGTTCAATATCAAACCCTCTGCATCTCTGATATCTTCTACAGGAGCTAATTGGGAGAGCTGAGAGCCCTGCTCTGAGAAGGCCAGTGTCTCCTTCCATTTCCTGTCTGGCATCATTTTTAAAAAGTTCACTCAAGGGGGACAATCAGCCCTTTGTTTGAAAGAAGCCTAAGTTTCTTGAAAATCTAATTTTCAGGTCCATTCCCCTTGGTGAATAGTAATATTCACTTAATCCAGTGTTTTACGAAAAAAGAATTAGAACTCTACTTCTTCCAAATGGCTTATATGGTTGTGTATGCAATTTTGAGAGTAAAATGCAAATGACTTAAAACAACCCAAACATCTCATCACTGGAGAAGCCTATTTATTGCATGGATCATTATACAGCCATGAAATAGTTAAGAGATTTCTTTTTGAGTGTGAGAGAGTGTGAGAGAGTGCAAGATTCAAAACTGAGTAATCTGTATTATATCCCTTCTGTGCAAGTGTGTTTTGTTGACCAGGATAGACTCCAGAGTGTATAAACAGAAAGCAGCTTTCTTCTCTCTGTTACCTGTCCCTTTAAACCTGTGTGATGGACTTCCAGAGGCAGGCCTTTAACTTTTCCAGTTCAGCTCAGATTTTGAAATACATCCCCGATGTATTCGGGTATGAGAAGAGTCCCCTTTTGATGATTAAGTATCCAGTCCAGATATAACAGCACGCACTAATACACGTAGGATTTCTCTTCTAGGCCAATGCGAGGTTCTGCTTCATGCCCACGGCCCCACAGTGAGCAAGTGATATATGGTCAGCTCCTTCACTCTCATTTTCTTCTTTCTTTTTCTTCCTTTGAGGCTGTCTCAGGCTCTCCCAGGGTTGAGGCAGGCTCTGGCATAGTCTGGTCATTGTGCCCTCTGGGATAGCAGCCTCCATTGTGGATGACCTCTCATTGAGGAGCTTCTCAGTTTATCTAAAGTTTCAATGGGGCCTCCACCTGCAGCTCAAATGACCTGGCCCCATCTTTTGCCCCACCTTTCCTCTCTAAGTCTGGGCCCCTGACCTGGTGGCCCACTTCTCTGTTGAGTCACTTAGCTACCTCAAGGAGTCCTCTCGGGTAAAAGCACTTTCAAAATAGCCCAGACCTATTACATGCAGGGTTGTACATAGGGTTGTTGATTTATTTGAGTGGTTACACCATAGTCTAAAACAGCAGCTTGTATTATATACAATACCACTATCACTGGCACCAACTTTGGGCAAAGTTCTAGGCCATATGCTTAGAAAGCGTCAAAAAGTCTCAAACATCACTCTTGCCTTTATGTTATCGACAATCTAGTAAGAAGAAAGATGTTTTTACAACTAACTGCAAAGACCGGCAGGATGAAACATCTGCTCTGCCCTGATCTCCCAAAGCGAGCATGACACCTAACTCTTACTTCCCTCCAGGATGCTCCTGAACCTTTCCATGAATGCCCCTTTCTCTGCAACAAGATCATGAACTCATAGCGTGCAGGGTCCACTTCTTATTCATCTTTACCCCTTCAGTTTCAACTATGGCTTATGATAAGAATATAAAAAGGGTTTGTTTGTTAATTGATTGAAATAAATATCAATTTTTGAAGAAACTGACAGAATGTAAGGATTGGACAATTTTTTTTTGTAGTGATGTGGGGTTGTGTAATAAATATGAAATTTGTGTCTACTTGTGTCTAACTTGTTTGAACTCAACTCCACTATTTATTGTCTTGAATATGTCTCTTGAGCTCTAATTTCAGAGTGAATAATACCTTCCTTACTCATGGGGTGCTAATATTTTCTGAGTGTGATAAATTTGTTAGAGCATTTGGTGAGCTACATAGGTGTTCTGCAAATTCATTATTTGAGCAATGAGAATAATAATGATAGTAGACCTGAATTCTCTGAGCTGAATTTTCTGCCACTTTTTAGCTGAGTGCCTTGGTAAGACCCTCTCTGCAGCTCATTTGGTTCATCTGGATAATAAGCACACGAAAGATCACCTCATTGCACTACTGTGAGAATTATTTAAGCAAAACTAGACCACGAAGAGTTTTAATAAATGTTTGTTGAAAAATGCCTTTGGCTTTATGAAAAGTACTAACTCTTTGGGGTAGCTGTAAGGCTTGACCCATTGTAACAAGTACAAAAAACAAAAACAAACTAAAAAACAAAAACAAAAAACCAGATTCCTGTGAATAAACTTATTCTGTGCTACAATTAAAGTGAGATGACTGGGTTGCCTTTCCAGAGATGATGTGCCCTTTACCTGGGATCATTTAAGTTCAAGGTGATGCCTATTTAGAGGGGCACAGAATGCAAGTTAGACTAGATGGGCTTGAAGATTCCTTCCACTTGAGATTTCATAAGTTTAAGAATTCAGAAGTTCATCATTCATTGATTACACAAATAAAACTTTGCTGTGCTAGTTTTTTTGTTTTGTTTTGTGAAGAGTTTCACAAAAATCCCTAAAATGCATAGAATATATTTATATTGCTGGGAGACAGACAATAAACAGATAAAGGAATCATCATTTAGTATGCCAGATGATAATACCTGCTGCTATAAGACCTAACACTTTTAGTTAGAGCTGAGTTTTAAACCTAATTTTAGGGCAGTACCTAATTTCAAATTTCAGTGGCAGGAAGGCAAAGAGTTTCAAATTCAAGGGCCTCTGAGTCCCAGATGTTTCCTTTTCCTATAGCATTTAATATCATCTGATTCAGATGGATCCCTGGTCAGTTGAGTGAACTAATTAATAGTTGATAAGTTTCATCAGGGAGAAGATGATTTCTATCAGAGGGCTCAGTATCCTTCATCAAAGTGTCCAGGTGATACTATGAATTTCCCCCCCCCCCCCCGGTTAATCAGGAAGGCTAAATCCAGAAGGAGGGTTAAACAAGGTCAGGGAGATGAAAAAAACAGCCATGATTTGCATTCTAGAACACATGACTGTATCTATTTATATAGACCTCCAAGGACACAAGAGTGAAAGGTTCCCATATGCACAGATATTTTCAAAGATCCTAAAAAGCTAACTAAACCATTCAATCTACTAAGAGAAGATGAGTAATAAGTATCAGCTACTAGATGTTAGTCCATTTCTATCAGAAAACTTCAATATAGGTTAAAATAGCAGTATGGACATTTTGGTCTATTTCAAAGACCATATTAGTATGTTTAAATGGAGACATAGTATTTCTAGGTTTAACCTAGAAATTTACTAGAGTTATTTTGTGTCCGTTTTGCAGATGTATTCATGCACAAACAAAACTAGGAGTTAAGCAAAACAGGTCTTAAGACATCAGGTGGAGGCAGGAGAAGAACCTAGGTTTCCAATGTCACAGGTTTTCACGTATGTTTAACCCTTCCCAGTTGAGCTTTCTTTAAACTTTAATAGTCATACAAGAGAGGACGTATAGGTTGCAGTGTACCATACTTTCACTCATTTCTTCACACAGAAATGTTCCAGTTCCGGGCTTGGGGCTAGAGGCCCCAGGAGAGAGTGGAAGATAAGTTTGGCAATAGCTATAATAAAAGCTGGAATGTGGAAAGCACCATTAAGAAGTTATGGAGTGTTATGGCAGTTCATGGGAGAAACATACCACATTAATTTTCTTGTCAGAAGATCCCGGTGGGCTTAGTGGGCAGCTGTACTCAGCTCAGCTGGTGTGGGGAAGGGGAGGAAGAGCAGAATCACTGAGGTCCATTGTCCCAGATAATGTACCCAAAACTACACAAAGGATGGGCCTTGTAAGATGCCAAGAGCAAATGTCTCTGCTTTCAAATATGTGCCCACAGGGCTGGCCTCCAGCCCAGAAACCCATCCTGAGATGTGGGACTTATACTGCCCAGAAAGGTCCAGGAGAACCAAATAAGCTGGTCATCCCACCTGGAAAGGCTGTGATCTCAGACGCAGAGTTCTCCACACCTGAGGAGCCCCTAAAGGTGCTGGAAACTCAACGTCATCTGCTGACCTTCCCTTCCCCTGGGCATCAGGCCCTTCCTAGAATGGGCACCTACAGCCGTGTTCCTCCATGGTAACATCTCCTACCTTTGCTGTAGGCCGTTGCACCATTTTGTGGATAAGGCGATCAGGCTCAATGAATCTCAGTGCCTTGTAGGAGCATCAAGGCTCTGTAACCAAAAGAACTGAGCCCAAGTGCATGAGCTGCATAGGCCCTTCTTGTTCTCACCTCTCGGTGTCTTTATTGTCCTTGATCCAAAATTCTTAGAAGGGTCAATGAGTTTGTCTTCGGGGGTAGCACCAAGGGGCACTCCAGGGAGACAGGAATATTGTTCTTTCATCACTTTAAGGAAGAAGAATCCTAGAGGGGTGACTAGGTGGCCAAAGCTTGGACTAGGTAGGGAAGGGGAGCAGCCACAGCCTTTGGAGTCTATGTCAGGAAATAGGCTGAGCCACAGACCTGGCTCAGGAGAACAGCCAGCTCTCAGGGCAGGTTTATGGCAACACTTTGTGGTTCCACAGGCTGTGTTCTTCCTCCTTCTCTTCATCAGGCCCCATTTTTTATCCCAGCCAGGTGAGGTATGCTGAATTCTGTGGAGGTATTCACAAGAAGCTTTCTCCTTTCGCTGGAGAGAGAAAAGACGAGAGAGGGCATTGTTAATGGCAAGGAAAGGAAGTGATAGAAGTGAATTCCTTAAGAGACTGTTCCTTGGCCTTTTAAGCCTGAAGATAACTAGTTAAACACTTAGATGCACAGAATCTGACCACCATTCTAATGAGCTCTGGTAATCTGGCACAGAAAATTAATGATAATAAATTAATTTCACAGAATTCCATCTTATGTACTCAATTATTAATGGTATTACAATGTTATTAATGGTGTCAATTATTTAATGGCATGAATAATTAAGAAATCACATCCATGTTACGATGTACAAGGTTTCCAGTGTTGAGCAAATTGCTCAGAATAAATAAATAAACACACCAGACCTATAATGTTCAGGCTTCGAAGTATTTCTTTGTCACTAGACCAATTTTATTGCTGAGGTCTCTGTTACCAGAACTTCTGCCCAAGTCTTATATTATGATAGTACCAAGAAGGAGGTTATGCTGTTGGGGGAGGGCACGTTTCTTTGGAAGTTTTGATCTTTCAGAGGAGATACAGGAGGGACCTGGCCTGAACTTGGTGTCCATAGGAGATGTGAGATCAGGCAGGGCTGTATGAATTTAGTGAATCCAGAAGAGCTGACCAGGAAGCTTCAGGCTGACTAGCTAGTACAAAGTTTAATTTGAAAGACAACAGAAGCCCCAAGATGCTAGTGCCCCAGCCCGTGCAACCCGATTGGGATTACAGTAAGTGAAAATGAGGGAGGGGCTTAGGGAAGGGTACTTGCAAGTGGAGCAATTTTTTAGCGGTGTGAACAGTATCCTGTGACATCCCTCTGAACCTCAGTTTTCCCATTTGTATCATGGGGATACTTTTTATTCTGAAGACTATTTGATAAAATGAATGCATGGTTCACTATAAGGTCTCAACAAAGAACTTCTATTAGTGTTGCTGTTGTTTTAGTTGTTATTATAAATATCTAATAATCCAACTTGCCCATTTTATAGGTAAAGAAACCATACCCTAAAGAATAGATGTGACTTGTCCCTAAGTGAGTCTGTAGGACATCTTCCCCTCACCCTGCTAGATGGCTGTCTTCTCCATCCTGCTGTCTTTTCTAGGAGCCAAAATCCACACATGACATGAACAGGGCTCTAGTGCCTGGCTGGGTTCCACTAATGGGGAGACCCAGCAGAAGATGGGAAGAGCGGGAGAATAAAGTCAAGGTATTTTTTTCTTGGCTCTTTCCAAAATTTCTATCAATGGCTATGCATCTCTACAGAAGACTACAGTGTAAGAGTCAGTCAGTTGTGTCTGTATAGAGTGACAGACAGCAAATATTTTAGGCATTGGGCCATACGTCTTTGTTGTGACCCTTTGACTCTGCCATAGTGGTGCAAAAGTAGCCATAGGCAGTACATTCACTGATAAGTATGGCTGTGTGCCAATAAAACTTTATTTATGCCCACCAAAATTCATACTCCATTTTCATGTGTCACAAAATATTCTTCTTCTTTTGATTTTTTCCTTCAAATATTTAAAAGCATAAATACTATTCTTAGCTTGTAGATCATACAAAACCAGGCAGCAGGCCAGAGCTGATCCACAGACCATAGTTGTTGACCTCTGTGCTAAAATATAAACTTAGCACTGAGAAAACAAAGTTAAGAAGGCCAAGAGTTGAGAGGAGGAAGCTGGGAGAGGATTCAGAGACCACGTGACATTTGCACAGGGAATTGATGGATGATAGAGTTGCTTTGGCAAGTAAAAAGGGAAAGTATCTTTAAAGCACAAGTAATGAGCAAAAGCAAAGAATCTTAGAAGTACAAGATGTGTTCAGGGAGTGGATCCTGACCTGGTAGGGCCAGAGGAAAGAGTTGTGGCACCAGTGACAGGGAGAGGAGACCCTGGTTGGGGAGAGAGTGGGAAGCTCTGAGCCATGTCCTGCCAGGCCATAGTGCCCTGCTGAGAGGCTTGTCTTCAGAGGAGGAAAAACCAAGTGGTAAGGGTCCTGGGCAACAGTGTAAAATCCAGCTTGACCACTTTCCAGCCAAGTGATCATGGATAATTCATTTAATCTGTTTGAGCCTCACCTCTTATGCGCAAAACAGTCACCACAACAGCTCCAGCTCTGACGGCAGTGAGGATTAGATGGGATAATGCACACAGACTGCTCTCAGCAGGGCTGGCTCACAGTGAGGACTCGGTAAAGGTCCGCTATTATTAGCGTTACCGTGATTAGGCTCATCGACTAGCCTGGCACAAGCTATGTTTTCTGTAGCCCAAATTCTGAGCACATCTTGCCATTGCTGATGGGGATGGCGGCTGGACAGTTGGCAGCCCCGAGGTGAACATAAGGTTTCCTTTTTAGCACCATGAGAGCATCAGCCATAATGAGTCAACAGTGGCAGAAATCCCTTTCTTTGGACCTGAACCTCATAGGCCTCTGGTCTTCGGACATGGAGCCAAAACCACAGCTCCCCAGTCCAGACAATGTCCTTCTTAGAATGTTCGAGCACACAGCACACCTATTATTACTTTGCTTGTGAGCTTTCTTTTTTGATTAGACTGAAAAGCAAGAGGACAATGTTTGGATAGTTCTTCTTAACCATTCCCTCTTTAGTCTCCTGGCTTGTAGCCTCTGATAAATCTCCATGGTGTCCCCATCCAACCTAATGAATGAGAAGAAGGGCAGAAATAAGTGGACATTATTTGGTGACATCACCTGAAATAAGTTCTCTCTATTCTAACAACATCTAAAGTTATACATTTTGTTATTTAGGGGATCCTTGGCAGACTTAAGATATGATTTGAATACAATATTGTATAGAAACCATAATGTTTTATTTCTGAGTCACTGTAAGAAAACTAAAATGTGGTGAGAAAGAGGACTATTTACTTATTATTTTAAAAGAGAAAATAATTTTAATATTTAATGATAATTCAGGCACTTAATTTAATTATTAAACACATTTGGAGGTAATCATTCTAACTCCACCTTTTTAAAAAAAATGAAAAAATATGTTACAAAGGTAACAAATGTTCATCATACAACACCTGAGAAAAAAGAGAAACCTGTGGAAAATTGAATACCAATTAATCAATAAGCCTAAACTTACAGGTTGTATTTTTAACATTAAGTATGTATTTTCTTCAAAATGTTCTTGTTGGCATGTTGTAAATCTAGATAAATGCCGGGGAAAACCAAAGAAGAGTGTGGGGGGTCTTACTTGAGGATGTGAAGGGTTTAAGTGGAAGAGGGCAGAAGGGGAGCTCAACTGCACAGAGTTGTAGGGTGTTGTGCCATCACCCTTCACCCCATCCAGGATTGGGAATGCATCGGTTGTTTGTCCCTCACCCCAAGCTGAGTGGGAGAAGATATACATATATACATATATGATATTTATATAGGTATGAATATATGGATATAGATATATATATTCACATACACATATGTGTGTGTGTGTGTGTGTGTGTGTATACACAAGATACACATACATAAAATAAAATGTAAAGGGAATTGGAATTTGGAGTAAGTGGTCTTGTGGTATTTACTAAAACCTATATTTAAAATTTGAAGGATGGAATCATATTTTTAGTACCCATGTGAAAGATTACTGTCTTTGTATTCTTCCTTGTAATGAGAATAATAATAATATCTTATACTCACCAATGCCTAAAAGTCCTATGTGCTTGTTTTGAGACAAACCTTGCTCTACCAGAGCTATACCTGACTAAGTCAATTTCAGACCCTGAAACTTACATTTAATAAAGCCCATGAAACAACAATTATAAAACAGTCTAAAAACAAATCAGGCCACTTATCTATAGATGCCAACTATAATATAAACTGCTATAAAACACCAAAAAATCTGATCTCTTCAAACTTTATGTGTATTCAAGGCCATTCTTTATTTCTATTTCTTGAGGTTTTTAGGGCTATGCATTATGTGCTGGCCATTAAAGGATAATAAATATTCATAGCTGTTTTTCTTCTGCGTGCAGTTCAAATTGACATACAAAGACTTAACACCTCTACTTCCAGTTAGTGGGACATAAGAGGGGCTATAATTTAGAAATGAATGGAAGTTTCAATTTAATTTCAGACCAAATTAAAGAGATATGTCCTTGTAAAAAAAAAAAAGTAAATTCTCTGTGGAGGAAGGTAACATTCTAACACAAAGTCCAGCAATCAATAAAAAAATTATAAGACATATGAAGAGATTATGTTTTTTAAATCGTAGATTTGCAAGACATCCAGATATAACAGATATGAGACACAGACTTCAAAATAACTATGCCTGAAACATTAAAGAAATCAGATGTCAAAATGGAGAATTTTAGTGGAAAACTAAAGACATAAAAATATCAAATGGAAACTCTAAAATTAAAAGTAAAACAACAAAATTTAAGAATCCAGTTTATGTGTTTAAGGCAGAGTTGCTGAAGTTCAGGAGAGAAATGTTTAACTAGGAGATAAACCGGTAAAAAATAAAATTCTCTCTAATATAAACACAAAGATAAAGAGAGTGATGTGGGATACAGAAAAAAGTCTAAGAAGCATATAACACACAGAGAAAGAGTCTAACATAAATGGAGTCCCAGAAAGAGTGGAGAGAATGGAGAAGAAATAATATTTGAAAGTATAATGGTCAAAAATTCGCCAACAGTGACAAAGAGCTGAGAAGCAGCTGAAAAAGATAGCTAAATAGATGATAGATAGATGATGATGATGATGATGATAGATAGATAGATAGATAAATAGATGATAGATAGATAGATAGATAGATAGATAGATAGATAGATAGACAGACAGACAGAATTAGATCATTTCAAACAAGCATCAGCATTAGCAATAGTGATAGTTGAAGACATAAAAGAAATGACAGAAAATGTTAAAATAACATTCAGTGTTGAACAAAGTAACTACTAACCTAGAATTCTATACTCAATGAAAATGTTTCAAAAATAAAGGTAAAATGTAAAGATATTTGTAAAAGACAAAAATGAATTTTCTTAGTAAAACTGGAAGAAATTAGGAACACCTAAAATTATACAGGCATGGGTAAATCTAACTGTATATTGAGTATATAAATAAAATAATGTATCATAGAATATAAAATATAGAGAGAAATAAAATGCATGACAACAATAGCTCCATAAGAAAGAACAAGTTAAATGAAGTTCGGTTCTCTAGGATAATGATGAAAATATGGTGAAAGAATATATATCTAATAACATAATAAAAAATAATTTTTGAAAATTATTTCAAGTGAAGGCAAAAATATTGGAAAAAGTAAGGTAGGATGAAATAGATGCTGTATGCAAATAAAAATATAATAGTTATTTTAAATGTAAATGGACTAATTATTTCAAATTAAAAAACAAAGGTTAACAGCACAGATTAAAAATAAACTGACCAACATGCTTCTTAAAAGAGACAACATATCTTAAATATAAGAATACCAAAAGTTTGAAAGTAAAAAGTTAGAAAGAAATACACAATGCAAGCATTAACAAAAGAAGTCTGATATATACTAACACTCGAGTTAATAATTTTAGAGCAAAAAATATTATTACATATAAAAAGGTACAGTACTTTGATAGTAAAAGAATAAGCCTATAAAAAATGTATAAATTATAAATTGGCATCCACCTGATAACATAGCTTCAAAGTACATAAAGCAAGTATTAACAAAACTAAAATACGAAAAGACAAATTCATAGTCATTTGGTAGAAATTAATGCATACCTTGGTCAAGTTCTGATGAAGTAAGCAGACATAAAATCAGCAAGGATATAGGACATTTGGTTAACACAAAAAGCAAACATGAACTACTTGACACGTAGAGAACAACGCATGCAATAATTGCAAAAGAGAATAATCTACAGAGAGATTAGAAGAATGAATACAAGACCAGGCTTTATTATGGTTAAAGCTGAATTACAGGAAGAGCTTCAATCTTTCATCAGAGCAGGCTTTCAACTACTCCTTCCACCACCACTACCTTCATCAAATTAGACTCTTGTCTCTGTAGAAACTCGACAATGATAGGCCTGCTCCAATAAGGGGGAAGAAGAGAAGAGAAAACTCAAGTTGTGTACAAACTCTACATTCAGATCAGGAACTTCTTTTGAGAGAAGGGTTGCTCAGAAAGTCAGAATGTTCATATTCCATTTCCCTCCTAGGAGTTTCCTCCTGAAAATGTGATAATAAGACATTGGGCTTCCCCCTAACAGTATCTCCAGAACATGTGATTCAGAGAATGACATAAAAATATTAATTATAATTTTGCTTTAATACTGATCACATTTTATTTTAATGAAATGTCCATATCCCTGACATCTTATCTCCAGAAACCAAAGATCTTATTAACATATTTATCTCCAACCCTTCACATAGTGCTTGGCACTTTATGGCTACCCTAAAAGATTTTGTTGAATGCATTGAGTCTCTCAAAATTTGGAAAAAGGTGAGGACAGCTACCCGGCAGAGACTAAAACCGATCTATGAGTAATAAACAGCCCTTTCCAGAAGTAGCCATTCCTAAGACATGACATATAATTAAGTTCCTGAGGGAACCTGGAAATCACCTCAATTTAACCAGAGTAACTTTATACGTCCTCAGGTCTCCAGTGTGACTCAGAACAGTCCGGGTTTTATCTACTGAATTGAAACTGGACATTCCGAGGAACAGTATGTTAATAGATCCATGTGGTTTGATGGAGATGGAAACTGGGTCAGGGTAATGAGCATCGTCGGGAAGAAGGAGAAACCAATCTCAGGCTTTTGATGTCCTAGAGATGGAGACGCCTGCATTGGGAGTGCCAGGAAATCCCACTTCATCCCCCACAACAATCCTTAAGGCAGAAATCATTACCCCTTTATAATAGCATAAAACACTGAGGTCCAGAGAGAGTGAGAAAATTGCTCTAATTACTGCTATAACTGAGAATCAAATCCTGATCTTTCTATCTCCCCAAACCTGGGCTCTTTCAACTTATCCACACAGGGTCCAAAAGCAGCCTTTAAAGAATGTTTTCAGTCTACTGCCTTTGTTTAGTAAGCAACCCACTGACATTGACTTGACTTTCCATGGGAACTTGCCTACAAGAGAAAATAAGATGACAAACAAGAACTCTCTCATTCCCATTACAGTTATATTATCTATATTTCACTCACAAAATGGGGTCTGGCCTACTCATGAGTATCTGATGATATTGATTAGTCATCAGAATTGTACTCACTTCCTGTACTCACAGGAACGATGAAATACTGCAAGGCCCAAAGCTGGCCTGCGGCAACACCATCAATACGTCATTCTGCTGCCATGAACGGCACATCGTGGCCAAGAACGCTTGGCACATGTTTATGAGGCAATATCTGTAAACTCATATCATCAAAGCAGCACCATGACACTGAGAGCTACAGTTTTAGAAGAGTAAACTGTTGCTCAATACAAGAAAAAAAAATTTCCATGCCTCCTTTGTGATAGTGTATCTGCGAGTCTGATGCTATGTGGTACTGGCATCCCGTGCTGGTGGGTCACACTGTAAGCTCTCAGTGGTGGCTGCTTACATCCCACAGGCTGTCGAGGCAAATCCAAATCCCAAATACTGAGTCTGTTCCTAAGAGAAAAGTTCATTGACCCACCCAGAATGGAAAGAGCCTGATGTGGTTAGCTTGCAACCAGGAGGCCAGTTGGTCTTCTTAAGGGCTGGTGTTGTACCAGGCATTCAGTGTTCATTTCTACCTCTGGCATGCCAGACATCCAGTGCCACAACTGGTCAGCCTTGGTCAGTGGAACCCATATAGTAGGGACAACATGAAGACTTTGCTTCTGCTACCTTGGTCACATGACTCACCTATGTGCCTGTCATGTTAACCCTGAGGTGCTTGATGACAAAGACTGGCTAATGTCAACTAGACCCATCACTTTGTCTACTTGGCTGTGTAGTGCCTGCTCCATGGCAGACACCCTCAGGTGGCTGTTCACCTGTGACACAGAGGTACATTGTGCCTGCCCCTAAATGTTCATCTGTATGCCTCTAGTTTAAACTCCTGTCCTTGATCTTCTAGTCTTTCTTCCCATATCACCGGCCAATTGTCACTGCCCATGTGTCCATCCACATATCATCTAACCTTGGCCAATTACCTTTTCACACAAAGTGGACAACCGGGTGCCATGCCCCCAAACTCTGACCATTTGAAGTATTTTCCCTTGCTACTGCCTGTCAAGGCCACTAAGGGCAATGTCAGCTCAACAAGATCTTGCAGCCCAGAGGGGAGCTCTGGAGTAAGTGTTGCCCACGAATGTCCCCATATAACTGTATCTATATGTCCTTACCTCGGTCACAAGACATAGGCTGCCCAAGGAAGGGTGAGACCTCAAGTTCAGTGGCTCACTGTAGCTGCTGTGTGGACCCAGAAGAAGCTGATGGCTGGAGGCTGTCTGCTGACCGCGGTCCTCACTGCAGGGCAGCAAGTCCTCCACGAAGGAGTCTGGACAGTGCATCCTATGTCCACCTCATGGTTTCCCCAACACAGGGCCCGGAACACAGTTCATTCTGAAGTTATATATTTATTGCAAGAAACAGAAAACTGGCCCATGGTGACTTAAGTTTTCTTTTTATAGCAAGATGTTTAGAGGTAATTGGTGACTTGTGTTTGTTCCATAGATTCAAATTGTCCACAGCTTTCTTGCCATTATCCTCATGGTCACAAGGTGGCAACTATCATATTCACATTCAAAGCCACCCAGCATGAGAAAGGACATCACAGTGTATCTGTTCTTTTATCAGAGAACCAAAACCCCTTCAAGAATTCTGCAGAAAAACTGTCTCTTCATGGGTCTCGTTGGCCAGAAACCAAGGTACACTAGGGCTTCCAAGAACGCTAAGAGAGTGAGAAAGTGACCACTGTGCTTGCCTTACACCAGTAAAAATTTATTGTGTGGATGTGAACATAATGCCTGCACTCAAACAAACAAACAAACAAACAAAACCTATGAGAGTACTGATAGCAAGGAAAAAAGGAAGAATCATTGAACACTGGATGGGTTACCAACAACGTGTGCCACAGTGAATAAATATTTATCAGATGGAGAAGGATTTTTTGCTACACAAATAATTCCTGCAATAGTAAGAAGTTTGACTAAATAATGTCTCAGGTTATTTCAATATCAGTCTATGAACTAAAGAGAACAGCAAAGGCCATCCATAATTGATGAAAAGAAATCATTTGACTCTGGAAAACCATCAAGAGAACCAGCGTAAGAGAGGAAAATTCTCTAGCATCATAGCCAGACACTCATTCGGTGTCCCCAAAGGAATCTGCAGAAAGCCGTTGACTTTCAGAACAGAACTGTTGAGGCAATAGTAAGCCAAAGAGGAATAATAACTGCTTTGTCCTTTTCCTGAATCAGGGAACTAGCCATCAGCTGTAGGACCCATGAAAAGCCTCACTCTTACCATGTTTAACGACTTGCCCCCACCTTCCTCCCACCCTCGATGGATTCCCCTGCTCAAAACCTGACGTAAATTGTTTCCTTACCATGGCAAGCTGCCTAAGATTTCTGGGAAGTATGTTTAAACAGGAATCATGCCAGGGCTGGAATCAGCAGTGCTTCTGTGTAGCTGCACTGTAAGCTGTAATTAGGGATTTTGAGATCCCCAAAGTTGGAAGCCAGATATGTTGTCTGTGTGTGTGTGTGTGTGTGTGCGGCAGAAAGGGAGGGATGTATAAATACACACATACATACAGATGTGTATATATGTATACTTACATACTTGTACATTTGTTTCTTAACTTGGAATATGAAAAAGCAAAGAATTTAAGAGGCTTTGTTAGTTTGATGGAGTGCGACATCCTGCCCAATTCTGCTTTCTCTTTTCTCTCTTTGCATTTATTCATTTGCTCACTCGTTCTTTTAAAGAACTACTCTTAGGTAAAGAGTTGCCAACAAGATAGATAAGTCCTACGTCTTCATAAAACTTGTGGTGAAAGGCAGACTTTAAACCAATATTTATTACAGTTTCTTGATGACGTCTACCCTTATACCTTCCTCTGCTTTTTCTATCGTTCACTGTTTTAGAGTTGAGGTAAAATATTGCCTGCTGGGATGGTACGGGAGAAGCCACATGAGCTATGAAATGAAGGAACTTCGAATGGAATTTCAAGTGAGCCATTTAGCAATTTTCTTAACCCACATGAGGCTTGCCTTCTTCATCTGAGCAGGTGGCCAATGGTCTATTCACACACTGATACATCTCCTTTTCTTCATTTCCTCATTTACGCTCTCTTAAATAAGCAAACCCCAAACTTGGTGGTAATTTTTTATGATGTCATCTCTCGTCCTGGCATACTCACAGTATCCTAATGACTCCAGTTTTTTATTTGTTGGATTTAGTCAAATTTTACTGAAGAATATATATAGAGAGAGAAGTGCACAAATCGCAAATGTACAGCTTAAGGAATTTTCACAAACTGATCAAACTCTGAAACCAGCATCCATATTGTGAAATTAAATATTATTGGCATCCCAGAATCCCTTGTAGACCCTTCCGGTCACTACAGCCAACAGGTAATTAAAATCTTTATTTGTAACATCAATAAGAGCATTGTAGGGACTCTTTCACTTAAGGCTTCATTTATTAAACTCCATGTTTATAAGATAAACTAATGTTGTTAACTACAGTTGTACTCTTCATTCTCATTGCTATATTTCATTACTTGAATATACCATTTGTTTATCCATAGCTCTGTAGACAAGCATATAGATTATTCTAGTTTGGGACTATGATAAATAGTGCTATAAACATTCTCATACATGACTTTTTATTGACATATAAACACTTTTCTTTTGGATGCCTAGAACTGGAATTATTGAGTCATAGGGCATAAAAATATCCAACTTTAGTCAATACTACTAATTTTCCAAAGTATTTGCAACAGCATCCACTCCCCAAATAGTATATAAAGTTCTTATTGTTCAAAATGTCCATTAACTATCATTCTTATTTATTATTATTATTGTTCCTATTCGTTAGTTCCTACTAATGTTCCCATTGTTCAACATGTTTGGTACGTTCTGTCTTTTTCATTTGAACCATTCTAATAAATGTACACTGATATTGCATTGTGATCTTAATTTTACTTTCCCCATGACTAATGAAAGTGAACAACCTTTTATAAGTTTATTGGTCATTTGCATATACTCTTTTTATGAAATTCCTATTTAAGTAGTTTGCCCATGTTTTGCTATTGAGTTATCTATCTTTTACTTGTTGACTTGTAGAAGTTCTTTATTTTGTAGACTCCTTGGTTAGCATGTGTGTTGCAAATATCTTCTCTCAGTCAGTGGCTTGCCTTGGTTCGAGTCTTCTTATTCTGTTTTGAAAATGGCTGTGGACACATCTGGAGTAGAATCACACCTCTGCATCTTCCTATCTGTGAGAATTCAGGTGAGTTGATTAACTTTTCTGAACCTTAGTTTCCCATCTGTAAAATAGGATTAATGACTCCTGCCTGCCTGCCTCACCTATATCACATTGTCATTGAGAGGAACAAATGAGATACTACATATGCAACAGCTTGAGATTCATATGATATCCAGGTCAAGAATTATAACTATGATTTATAATTATTATGGATTACTTATATTACTATTACTAATAATTATGTTGTCACCAGTGAAAGAAATAATCAAATTTTATGCTATGTAGAAAAATAGGTTAGCTATGTAAGTCATCTGTGAGGGTGATATCTTTAGTTCATATACGTGCGATAAAGAACTTTTAGTTACACATTGTACACAGGAAAGGAATCTTGTTAGACTGAAATAATGCTCCCAGATATGAACCTCGGCACTAATACAATAAGTATTTTCAGAACCTGACAATCAACATTCCTTATTTCTAATTTCCTCTGAACTCCCTTACTTTCCAGTGGATATAAAGAGTCAGGAAAAAAAAAATGATTTCCCCCAAAAGGTGATGTCACTTCTTAGAATCTGGCCTACAAAAGAATGAGTTTTCCATTTATTACATTTCCTCAAATCAAACAGCGATTGGCTTTTGGTTAAGAATTTAGTGATTCTCCCAAAGGCTGTGAGAGATATAAGATACGTGAAATAACAGAAGGTCAGATGCTGACACATTGAGATCATTTAATCCCACCTCCTAATTTTACACCTGAGGAAAAAAGAGGTTTAAGAGAGAGACTCATCCAAGGACGTACAAGAAGTGAGTGAAGGACAGAAGCCGAGAATTTTGCTTGATAGACTATAAGTTCTGGAGGGCAGGAACTATACCTGTTTTGTTCATTATCACAGCATATGGCACACCAAGCAGAATGCCTTTTAAATAGCCTTCCTGATGCTTCTCAACACACAAAGCTCATGCCTATCCTCAAAGAAAACCAACTAGATAGAAAAGGCTTAGCACTTAAAAAATTACAGAGCAACGTAAACAAATGATTGATTGTTTAGGAAGTACACACAGCTGGGAAAACGTATACAAATGATTAATTATAGGATCCTTCTCATGTTCTCCAGAGAACTCTTCCAAAACTGCCCACACCCTATGGGAGTGTTAATCTGTGTTCTCATAGCAATATGTTCTTAATTCCATTATAGCAGCGTGTGTTGTATTACCTCACGTTATAGACAGCTATTCATGTGTTTAAATCCACTAGACTGTGCCTAACACAGACCTTGGTGCCTACTAGGTGATCCATCAACAGTTGTTACATGAGTGACTCAAACAATAGATAATTAACAGTAGATTTGTAAACTACTATAGTATCTCAATCTATATTCCCAATGCTATAATTAGGATTATTGAGATCCCTGAAATTGTAGGTCAAGTTATGTTTTGTGTATGTGCGTGTGTGTGTGCGCACAGAGATAAATGCATACACACATATGTATGTATTTTTTCTATTTCTATTATTAATTTGAAATATTTAAAAAATAAAGCCTATAAGAGACTTTGGTACAGTTTGATGAAGTGTGACAAGCCTCTCAAATCTTTTTTCCTCCCTTACACTTTGCTTTCATCCATTCATTGATTTACTCATTCTTTCAACTGAAGAACTAGTCTTAGGTAAGGAGTGGCTAGTAAGAACAATTTTGTCCCTAGGGAAGATTTACCAATGTCTGGAGACATATTTAGTTTTCACAACTTATAGCTGAGGAGTTGCTACTGTCATCTAGTGGATAAAGTTTAAGGATGTTGTAAAACATCCTACAATGCACAAGACAGTCCCCACGACAAAGACGTATACAGCCCAAAATGTTAGTAGTGCCAAGTTAAGAGATCTGCTACATATCTATTATAACTAAAATGTTGTCCATTGGTCTGTATATCCAGAAGGAGACTGTAATCGATTTAATTAAGAGAGAGCATTGGTCTCAGCCATGGGAAAGAAGTATGCAATTTGCTGCCCTCATTCTCTAAACATTGCAGTCAACCTTGTTCATCTGTAGACAATCACAGTTGCTATTCCAATCTAACTGAGAGGTTATCTTTAAAATTTAAATCATTTGTCACTCAGCAATTACTCACTGTATGCCTCACAGTTGCTTAACACTGTGCTACAGTACAAGAGAAGGTAAAGAGAAACAATTCACACTGAATTACTGCTTCTCATTTTTCAAAGCATCTTTACTCTGTGACTTCTCAACTTCCCTTCAAGATAAGGAAGATGGGTAAGAATTGGCCCAATGTGACAAATGAAGAAACTAAGGTACAGTGATACATATAGAATCTGCATCCTCAAAGATTGAAAGAGTTCCCTCAGTAATGTAAAGACGAAGTCATTGCTTGTAAAAAAAAAAAAATTGAGAAGAAAAATGATGAAACCATTAAAATGGCATGAATATTTTTGCCTATCTGGAATCAGGGAGGAGGAGGAAGAAGCTGGCTTAGCTCCTTGTGTTAGTCTGTTCAGGCTGTTGTGACAAAATACTATAGACTGAGTAGCTTGTAAACAACAGAAATTTCTCATAGGTCTGGAGGCTGGGAAATCCAAGATCAAGGTGCCAGAAGATTCTGGCAGATGTGGTGCTCAGTGAGGCCCCTGTTTCCTGGTTCATAGAAGGTTGTCTTTCCACCTTGTCCTCATATAACTGAAGGGGTAAGGGAACTCCCTGGGGTCCCTTTTGTAAGGGCAATGACCCATCTCCTGACTTAATCACCTCACAAAGGTGGCTCCACCCTTGTGACCTAAATACTTCCTAAGGCCATCATCCCAGTGGAGGTTAGGATTTTAACATGTAAATTTGGGGGAGATTCAAAGATTCCATCCATAACCTTAACCATCAGGTACTTCTTTGATAGACGCTCATCACCCTCAGAACCAAGAAGCTCTGCTAAACTGGGAGCCCCAAAACACTCTCCACATCTGAGCAGATGCAACGGCCTCATTGGGGTAAGCACACCTCAGGGTTGTCGAACAAGTTTCTTTGTGAGTTATCTTATAGAATTTTATCATTTAAAACAAATAAAAAATAATAACACATATTTTAACAGCATTTCTATTTCTCATTCTGAGATTTATGAGAAAAAAATGCCAGGCCCTATTTTTCTGAACTTGATGAATAAACTAAGGTGCATCGAGGTTGGATGATTTGCCTGAGGCCACATAGTTACACTGTCATGACTGCCTCTGTAGGTCTTTTTCCACTGCCACTTGTGCACAAAAGCTTTCTCCTCTTTTTAAATCATCTTTATTACTCCTCCACCCTCCACTTTAATTTTCTCAGCAAAAAAAAAGAAGAAAAAAAAAGGAAAGAAGGAAGGAAGGAAGGAAGGAAGGAAGGAAGGAAGGAAGGAAATTCTATTATGTGGAAGCACAAAACTCAGAAAAGTATGATACCTCCAAAAATTTTCATGACTCACTAAAATAACCGGACTCATCCTTTGGGAAACAGACAAAGAATATAGAATGTGGGAAGATTTTCTCCTTCCTTTGAACTGACTGGGTGTGACATTCTCTGATTGACATTCTCAGATTCCCATGGGGAGAATAAAGTTCCTTGTCTCAAGTATGAAAGTACAAGTTGGGAGGCATCTTTATCATTCCCAAGAAAATGGGATCACTGAGACCAAAAAAGTGGTCTTTACCAAGAGACAATTGAGCCAAGAAGGTATCTTCTACAAAGAAGACCCATAGATTCTAACCTGACTGTGGCCAAGTGGACCAGACACATCGAATTCCAATCATTGCTCATGTAAGCCATCCTTGATTTCACTTCAAGCCATTCTCAACTAGAATTTTATATATGAGACACATAATTTCACAATAAATGTGTGTTTTGTATTGACTTGTTTGTAATAACGAGTACTTTCAAATGGGGTTTAGCAAATACAAAATGCTAATAAGTAGCTCCATGTTCATCAATCCCAGAATCATCTCTGATATAAGATCATAATTAAACTCTCCGAGTTTGGAAGACAGTATATTATCAGTGATACTGTTATGCTTATGGATCAAGATGAATTTAGTAAATTATGTGATACCAACAGCAATGGAGCAATAGCAGTACTAGGGAGAGAAAAAGAATCAGACACCATTTCACTCCTTGGAATAACTGACTATTCAATGAGATTGAAGTTATCAACATAAGTACTTCATCTGTACAGTGTTCTGTGCTACACACAAGAGATCTAAAGAAGAATTTGAGAAGAAAACCCTATCCTCAAAGAAAGACAGATGCGTCCCAAAGAGTTGCACAGGACAGTGATAATGCCACAGCAGTTCTCTGCACTATGTGCTATGTTAGCACACAACTGGGAGTGACCAGTTCTGCCTAGGGGCAAACATTGTGAATAGATCCAACAAACGTTTGAGCCTGTTCAGATGGTCGGTAAAATCAATCAGTCTCAGTCCTTTAAGATGGTCTTCCAAACCCCAAGTCAAAGACCAGTGGTTGATTCAGTGACCACACAGATACATTTAACTGCCAGCCTGTTCTGGCACAAGATGGGTTTTACTGGGTAAGTTTTCTTTAGGGTTGCTGCATTTAGTTCTCTTCTTCCATTTCATAAACTGAGGTTAGGAAGCCAATCCAGAATGTGACTAAATTGACTCTCAAGTCTTAAAAAGTTTTCACAAGGAGGAAAAATAATTGCATGTGTGTAAAGGGACAGATTTCAAGGAGACAATAGCCTCGTGGGCAACAGTGACCAAATCTATTATAACTCAGACTCCACTTTTTCTAGCACAGCTGAGCAAGAGCTTTCTGACAGTTCATCTTTAACCCTAGATGAGCATTATTTCATCCAACTCATCGAGGATCATATAATAGGTCATGGCCTTATATAGTAAACCTTTGGTCTCTGCCATCTCGGGACTAGTCAGTTAAGCTTTCCCAACATTCTGTGATCCATCAAGAGATGCAACCAGGTCTTACAAGAGGCACTGAGAAATCAATAATAAATAAGCCATGATCCCTGTCTTCCATTGTTGTACAGTTCAGGGAAGGGACAAGCATCAAAAGAGGCAATTAACAGTCTGATTCCAAAGTGCTAACTAATGTGAGCTGAGGAGGGTGATAATTGTGGGTGCCAGAGGAGTGGGAGGTGGAGGAAAAAATTCACAGGAGAAGTGGCATCCAAGTCCTGAAATAAAACATAGAGGATATGCAGGTGAGGAAGGATGAAGGAAAGGTGGGTATCCAAGGCAAAAAGGTATTAGAAACAAAACTCTATGGAGGACAAAAAAAGCAGGGTGTCATCATGATCTAAAAGAAGGTAAGACTTGATGAAACATCACAGGAAAGCCACAAAAGACTGAGAGTGGAGACAGATAATTCCAGTTATAAATCCGTCGGGTAACATGAGTTCAGATTTATTTTGAAAGCAGCAAAAACTTGAAAGTGTGTGAGTATGTGTGTGTATATGTGTTTAAAGAGTACCCCAAAAGCTTCTTGGAAGGTAGGTTTGAGGGGGGTCAAGAAACTAAGAAGTCTGTTTTGGTGGTGTAAAAACGACCTGATAAGTCTTGAAATTTTAAAAAATATCAATGATTAGAAAAATGTTAGTACATTTAAGGATCTTTAAAAACTTGGGGAAGGGACTTGGTAGCTGACTGAATATTGGAGCTAAAAAAGTGGGGGGCAAGAATCAAGCCTGGTAGCTAAGTTTGGAGCATGGAAACTGGGTAGATGAAGGCACTCTTTATCAAGAACAATGATACTTCATTTTTAATGGTTTTATTTTATAATTTTAGTACCCATATCAAATAAGGGATAATCTGTCTTTCTGCAATCAGAATTCCGGAACTAAGTTATCTCTTCACCTGACATGAAGTTATCTAGTTTAATACCAATTCCTTAAATGTGGCCAAGGGAGGAAGTCAGATGCAAAAAGTCATGTATTGTATAATTCCCTTTATGTAAAATATGCAAAATAGGTAAATCCATAGAAACAAAAAGCTGATTGGTGGTTTCCAGAGGTTGCAGGGAGGAAAAATTGAAAAACAACTGCTTCGCACATTTAGAGTTTTATCTGGAATGACGAAAATATGCTGTAATTCGATAGAAAAGGTGGTTGCACCGCACTGTGAATGTTAGAAATACCACAGACCTGTTCACTTTAAAATGGCTAATTTTATGTTAAATGAATTCTATCTCAATAAATTTAAAAATGTACGGGAGAGAAATAATCACACAGAAACAGCGCTCCCACTTCCCCTTGGCTCAAATTCTCATTGGGATGTGAGGGATATTTCATCTCTGGTCTCCCTGAACCTTTTTAGGAAAGTGTCACTTCCTTCACAGAAACATAATGTTAGGCCTGGAAATATCAATGCTACAGTCAGAGAAATAGTCCACTTTCAAAGTAAAGTAAATAGCATGATTCCTTTTAACCTTTAGTCTCCATGCTGTGGAATCTTTCTGACACTCTGGTGATTTCATGGGGGAAGGGACAGCTGTGGATGGGTTAATATTTCTGTCTGTTTGAACGTTTTACCTCCTCTTTCTTATAGCCAGTTTTTCCATTGTCTTGCAGGCGATTTAGCCAGAGCTAAGGCAGTTGCTGTGGGGACCACCTCATGGCCTCCCCTCCCACAGTAACCTGTCACGGTGACTCTCCCAGGACACGCTGCATTTACGGGGTATCTATTTCAAAGATTGGCTAATTGCTCCACAGGCTGCAAAAGTACACTCTCAAATTATAAAAGGGAAACACTCTGGCTTTTCCCAGGCCACAGAGCATGACCAAGTTGATTAGGACTCGTAACTCACACTCCCGATAGCTGAGCTTGATCCTCTGGGAAACAGCTGCCCTATAAAAACCAAGACAGAACACGTATATCACACTGCTAAGGCTGCCATAGTCACAGCTCTGCATCCACGATCAATGGCCTCTGCCATGTCTGAGCCAGGGCTGCGCTGGAAATGCAACAGTAAGAGTGGAAAATCACCTTTATTTATTGAGTTCATCTTCCCTTTAACATCAGATCAAACCCCAGCCTACGCAGCGCCCAGAATCGAAAGAGCTAAAGATAGAAAATGCCTCAGAGGGTCAGGGATGTTTTCCCAGAAGCTAGCACTGGATTCCTCCCCTGCACCCTCTCTGCCACCAGAATACACATCAGGGTCCAGATCTCTAATGCAAGGAGTGATAAGGCAATCAGCACTCTGCAGTGACATACCCCATTAGGGCTGACAGGCCTCACCAATGACCAGCTGGGTCTCAGCATCTTGAAGAGACACTGGTAAGTGGAATGCGATGGAAAGCAAGCATCATGATGAAAGGTACACAAAGAAACGTTTCTGGCCATCTGTGTTAAGATGGAAGATGCAGTGTGGAAGACACTTCATAGCAAAGGAAGATGTCACATTCTATGCCAAAATCAGGTGGGTGAACACTGTGCTGAGGAAGATGAAGTCCACGTTGGATTTTATATGTAGTGACAGGTCTCTCTCTTGCTGAGAAGGAACTCTAAAGTGATATCATCTATCAAAGAATAGGTAGTACACAAGCTTTGGAATTGCCCAGAAATGACTCAACTTTATTCATTTATTCATTCTTTCATCCAATCACCCAATAGGTATTTCTAGGCAGCTATTTTGTGTTTGATTATCAAACAGTGGACTAGATAAGATCCTCCTTTCAAGCCTATCACCCCGGGTTATTGAGCAAGAGAAAAGCACTTTGATAAGAAGTGACACAAGGTGGGACTACAAAGAGGAGGAAACTGACATGGGGACAGACCAGATTTCCTAGAGAAAGTGACATCTGAGCTGGGACCTGAAGGCCAAGTTAGCAAATCGAAATGCTGTGTGCGTGTACGGAGAGGCAAAATGGGATGAGGAAGAGAGCACTGGAAGACCAGAATGCAGAGTATTGAGGGGTCAAAGAAAAAGAAACAGATGTGGTGAGGTAGCATTTTGAGAGAGAGCATCCTTATCAAAAGAAGATGAAGGGAAGAGACTTAAAAATTTTACGGAGAGAAGTAACTCAGGGATAGGAACCTTAGGGAAATGTTACTAATCTGGTAACTTTGGACCAGCAAATTAATCCCTCTGCACCTTAGTTTTTAACACAGATAAAACTACCTAACTTTCTGTACAAATTACATAAAACAATGTATATAAAATGCTTAGTGCCTGGAACCTAGTTACTAATGACTTAGCTGTACCCGGACGAAGTACCCTTTAGATCAAATTTGACATAACTGTTGACCTTCCCTTGTGTTAAAAGTTCACACTTTTTATGCAATGTTTTCTCTAAATTCAGGTACAAACTGGTTAATTCATGATTCCAGCTTTGGGTGACTTTGAGAAATTCATTTGCTTAATCGATTATTCAACACAACATTTACTGAGCATCTTCTCTCTCCTGGTCATTGAGCTTGTTACAGGGGCTGCTGTGAAAAAAAATACTCATCAGATGGCAATTCATTTAGAGGAAATGATTGATTAAGTCGAATAAATGTTCACCAAATTACTGTGGTTCAGTGTGATATGAGGTTGTGGCAAAGACTACAAGTTGCCACTGAATATCTATTCCTTTCTTTTTCTTTATGAAAAGAATTCTTATTTTTGGTGTCGATTATGTTCTGTTAATGATCTAGGTATTGCTCCCACAGATGGATTTAATTTGAGAAAATTGATCAGGGTATAATACTTATGATATTTTTATCATCTATAATATATAAACATCTTAATATAAATATATATTATATGTGTATATATAATATCATCAATAAAAATTAAATTTTAAAAAACCTTTCATTTGTTTCAGACATATTTTTACCCAGCTAAAAATTTTTTTTCTAAGACTCCCTTGCAGCTAGGAATGTAATATGACTGAGTTTTGGACAATGAAGTATAAACACAAATGCTAGGTGGTGTAGCCAGAAAGTTTTTTTTAAGAGACTCTGGGTGTGCTCTTCCCCAATTCTCTTTGATTCTGGACCTGGAAACACATATGATGTACACACTACCTCGGATCACAAGGACAAACCCACCATCCTAGGGATATCTGAGAGGTTGGCCAGAAGCAGCTTTGGCCCTGCCTGGTGACTTTTCACATCCACTAAACCAGCCCTTACCTATGGGTTTAGTTTATCTGAGAAAGAGGAGAAAGTGCTCTTGTTTAAAACACTCTGGCTTTGGATTTTTCTGTTAATTCAGCTGAAATTTATTTTAACTTATGCAGGGTTCAAGGATGAATTCTGTTCAATCCTTGCTTTCACACTAGGGATACCCAAATAATATTTAAAACAGGAGTTACCTAAAAGAGCAATAGAAATAGCAAAACACTCTGAGTCTTAAATTAAAGGTTTGATTTCACTTTTTACTGTTTAATTGCAACTCCACATTCCCATACATAAAACAGAGATTCAAAATGCTACTATATTTTCTCCTTTATTAGAGTTCTTTCCTGGCAGCAACCCAGTCTAAATCTAGTAAACTCAAGCAAAAGCAGAATTTATTGGAATGTTATCGGAAATCTCACACAGTAAATTGATAAGCTAGTGTCCAGGCTTAGAAATAAAAAATCAGAATGAAAAAATCAGAATAGGATCATGGCAACAAGAGAATTCTGCCATCTCATCAGAATGCCACACCTAGAATGAAGAACTTGTACTAATTTTTCAGCTGTGAGTCACTTGACACAATATGTGAAGTTGTAGGAGAAAGTCTGATTAACTGTGTGTAGATCACGAGCCCATTGGCCTCTTTGAAATAGTAAGAAAAGGGTCCAGGGGTTGAGACTGCACCAGCCTCCAGGGACCTCCAGTCTTCTATTAGGATGGCAGTGGACACTGATTTATAGTCCCACTGAGAATGTACAAAATGGGGGCTAGTTAGGTCCCTTAAATTAATGGATGCTGGACAGTCATAAATCAACAAATGTCCACTCTTTCTACCTCACGAGGGTGTTGAGAGTGGAATAAATCAGACCCAAAAGCTCTGAACACTGAAACCCACAATACAAATACTCATTTCTATGTTGTTATTATTACTATTGTATTAGAATTCTAAAAATGTAATGTGATGTTATTTAAAGTACCTTTAAAATTATGGTTATTTCAAAATTTAAAGATTTCCTTCCTTTACTAAAATAATATTTTATTGGTATTAGGCACTATATTAATAGAATGTGTCTCAATTTAATATCAGATAATGTGTATAGATAATGTTGATATTAATAATGTGTATAGATGATGTTGATATTAACTAGTTAGTAAAAAACAAGTCCTCACTCTACATAGGCTTGGAATATTACATTTCATATTAGATCGGTTTCAAAAAAGAATGTAGGGCACAGGCAAATATAAATTTCTAGACAGAAATCCTCAGTTAGAACTGGATTTTCAGCAGTGGTTCCTGAGTGCATGAGTGACTTCAGAACTCTAATGAAACCCTGAAATTGCACATAATTTGCTCTGTTGCATGTAGAAGCATATTTACCTATTTATTTATTTCTCGCAGATATGATCAATACCTTTTATCAGTTGTTGACAGGTACATGATCCTAAAAATACTAAGAATTATTATTTTCAATGCTATATGTTGTCCTGGTCTACAGAATCAGAAATATCTGGATTCAGATTCTGCAATATCCACCATAGGTTCTAAATTGTGTCAATCAATGTGGAAACTCATAAGCCACTCCCTATTCTTCAGGGACTTAGGGTCTCATGCAAGAGATAAGAGTAGGCATGTCAATTAAAATATCTTGGGCTACAAACCAGAGAAAATCAAATTGAACTTAGTGTACATGATGTAGAAATGGTTCATGATGCTCATGACACTAGAAACCCAGATGGAGGCAGGTTTCAGAGCTGGTGTAATGCAATGGCTTTGGTTGCATTTGTCTGTGGTTGTCCCCACCCCTCCAGGACTCCTGTGTCGGCCCCTTTTTCAGCCTAATATCTGTTGTGGTTACAGAATGGCTACAGATGTTTCAAATTGGGTGGACAAAAACAACACCTATACAAGTAGGTATCACTCCTAGTTCACCTCCTCCCCCCACAGAGTATCCTGCATAATTGAGTATTCAATAAATATCTCTTAGATGACAAAGCGATTGGATAAATGCATGAAACGCTGAAATAACAATGTATGACAGGCGATGATTAAATGAGCATTTTAGACACCATAAATGATAGATCGAAGAAAGAAATTAGAAATTTAAAAAGTACTAAAATTTAAAAAGCTTCCAAAGAATATCACACTTCAAGGAGACAGAGGAGGACAGAAATAGCATTCCAGGCATACAGTTGGCACTTTGTGTAAAGCAATGAATTCATAAGTGGAAAAAGATACCAGATTTCAGAGAAACTTTCCATCCATTCCAAGTGGTTTCATATTTTAAGTAGCAACGCTACGAAGTTCTTAGGACACTGAAATTTCCATGGAAGCTTATATGATGAGATTCCTGCAGAATCTCAAATTGCCTCATGCAATAATGATCATTACCACTCCAAGCAGTAAGATTAATATGTAGGATAAGGTGATTGAGTCTTCATTATTTTACAAAATTAAAACATTTTTTTTTTAACTCTACACTCTTTTTACAGTCTGTTTAAAACATTCATGGAGAACTTTCTATATGTCAAGCTCTGTGCTGGGTACTTTCAAATGATTTATTTTTGCCTTTCACAATAAGGTTAGTGTATTATAATAAGCGTCAGAGTTGGAATTATAATATAAGTTTGTATAATTTAATTTTAAGTATCTATGTACTGTTTAAGAGACCAAACTACTTTTAAATATAATAAAAGCAGTAATTTAAAGATTCAAAATTATATCAGGCTAATTATGCAAGTAGATCCACTAATAATTCCTAGTATCTTTTCTATAGTCAGATTCTGGATTATGTACTGAGCTGATTTCATGATACTAAATAATAGGAAACTTACAAAGTGTCCCCATAGCAAAATCAGACCATGGACAATGTTACCCCCAAAGAGTTATCTGTCTTTTAAAATATAGATGTTTGTAGAAAGATAATGGTGAGATAATTGAATTTTTATAGTCATAGAAGGTGGCATTATTTCTAAAACTAGAAATTCACTGACTTCAAGAATTATAAGGGACCTAAAAGTCGACTAGTTCTGTGCCCACCTTTTATATCTGGAAATAATAGAACACATGCTCATGGTGGCAGATATGACATGAGTCTGAGTCCTGAGTTTTTCATATTCTCTACAAAGGATGTGAAGATCAAACACTGAGGATCTAGAATACCCCAGCTAAGTAGAGAAGCATTTGAGATTCTTGCTCAGAGTCATTCTACAAGGCAACGCCATACTCCCAAGCCAAGGTTTCTCAATCCTGTCACTATTGTCACAGATAGCCCATTGTTGTATGGGACTGTCCTATATGCTGTAGAATGTTTATCAGCATCCCTGGCCTATAGCCACTAGATCCAACCTTCCTCAGTTGGTATGGCTTCAGACCTAACCAAATGTCCTCTAGAGAATAAAATTAACCCTAGTTGAAAACTACTGTTGAAATGATTATGCAGTGGTAAGCTCTTTCTCATTTCCCCTACATTGGAAGATAATATAAAGCAGTGAGGATATAACAAGAAATGTTGTGTGTCCTTCTCCCCCTGCCTAGAGTAGAATTATAGAAGAGAACCATGTGACTCAAGATAGAGAGAGGACAGAGACACTTATATTAAATCATTGAACATTTCCTGATAAGAAGTCTATACTACCAATAAGATTTCCTCCATCCTATGCCAGTCCACCTCAAATGACTCTGAACTCTCTTTATCTCCCCTTTTACAGAGTACATTACCCATTGTTCACCCTATTTATTATAAACATCAATGAACTAATATCCTAAGCCCAAGGCCAGAGAGGGGACATGAAACCAGGAGAGAGATCAAATGAGTAAAGGGAAGCCCACACCATGTTGGTGGGAGATAGAGATGAATAACAGTCTAAAGGGGAAAGAGTTTTTTTTTTTTTCAAAGAAGAAAAGGAATATTTTGATTGAATTGTTTCTGTCCCCACCAAAAAAAAATTCATATGTTAAAGTCCTGACCCTCAGCACCTCAGAATGTGACATTATTTGATAATAGGGTCATTGCAGGTGTAATTAATTAAGATGGTGTTATACTGGGGTAGGATGAGCCCCTAATTCAATATAATTCATTTTCTTATAAAAAGGAAAATGTGGACATAGACACACAGCCAGGGAGAACAGCACATGAAGATGGGTATTATGCTCCCACAAACCAAGGAACTATCAGATGGTAGGAGAGAGGACCATAGCAGATGCTTCCCTAACACCTGCAGAGGTTACCTGGCCCTACCAACACCTGGCCTCAGACTTCTGGCCTCCAGAACTGGGAGGCTATGACGTTTTGTGGTTTTAGCCACTCGGATTGTGTTAATCTGTTATGGTGGCCCAGCAAACTAACACAGGTGGCCACGACTGGAGAGAAAGTGGTTGTGCCAGGTGAGGATTTGTGGGAAAGCTGAACAGACTTGAGGGGCCAATCCCAAGTCCCTACTACCTGTGATTTGATACAGGTTAAAATGTACAACTCAAACCCAAAGCGAATAAATATTTATTTTTACTTTCTTCCAGGATCAGTGTTTGATGGAGACTAAAATTTATTTATTGATGGACTTTACCACTTCTTTTTCACTAGCAAGTGTTAACATTTAGTAATCACTGTTAACTCTGGGTCTACGTATTCTGAATTTTAATGCTCTATACCTCTTTCTTCAGAGGAAAAGCAACTCAATTTTAAGCTCTCAATTTTAACCTCCAGAAGAGAAGCCAATCCAGTTTAGGAATATAATGAGCCAAAAGTTAGGGAAAGGATATCATTTTCATTGTTGTTGTTTTTTTCTTTTTCATTATCACTAATCCCTTCAAAGCTATTCTCATATCACTACCTACAGAACGCTTTTACATACAAAACTCATCTTTTTCCCCCAAAACACAGAGCAGTAAAAGGAAGGCCATTCCCATTATACAGATGAAGAAACTGAGGCTCAGGGAGATTGCATGATCATCCAAAGAGAACTGACACAGCCAGCTGAAACAGGTCTGGTATCCTTCTCACTATGCCACACTGCTTTTTAATTAAGAGAGAAATAATCTAGTACACATGAATAAAAATTTCTTTCTACCCATTCTCTTTAAAAGAAGGACGTGTGATTCATGCTTATACGCTCCGAGGTCCTCAGCCAGACTTGGAGATTGATCTGGATTTCAGATCTCGATTCCCGACATGGCCTTTTGGCTTCTTGACCCTCCTATTAACTTCCCAGGCTTGAGTCATCCCTCCGAATGATCTCCCAGGGGATCTTTGACTCAGGAGAGTCTCATAAAAGCTCTTCTGGGAAATTAGACACTAACACCAGAGTTTCTCCCAGTTGAGGTATCTTTACAGAATCCCAGATCAATACCACCAACATGTTACTTCCCCACTGCCTGCTGACTGAAGGCCCTAAGATAACAAAAAAAAACATGCATTTAATTATTGAGGAGCGGTAACTGTTACAGCTCCACTTGTCTTTGCCAAATGGGGTCAGAAATGCAGGATTATGGTTTGTTTTCTTAGACTCATAAAATGTTAGTGTCTGGTTCAACATCATCTCGCTAAGAACACCAAGACACTTAGAAAGAATCAATTTGGCCAAAACCATATGGGGAGTTGATAGCAGGGCCAATATTAAAATCTAGGGTTTCTACCTCCTAATTCAATGTGCTTTCCAAAGTGCTACCCTGTCTCTATTGACCCAATTCTTTCCAGTACACAATTATGGGCCTTCTATTTTCATTCAATGTGTTAAAGCGATAACCACCATGAGGTATGATTTGTCAAGCACGGTGGGAACTCTACACTAACCCCACGTCCTGCTTCCCGTTGTCTGTGGTGCTGCCCACTCCTTTAATGACAATTATTAAATTATTGATTTTTTTGCTCAACAAACACTTATTTATAAAGTAAGGTATGGCATTTTGAGTTTTTTTGGTCAATGATGGATCTGGCTCATCTTGGTAACCTCTGACACCTTGAAGGTCAGAGGACAGCAAAGGAAGCAGGTGTTTACAGAATTAAGGAAATACAATTTGGTAGAAACAATTGTGTAACAAATGAGATTTGGAGCATAAAAGAAAGAGTGACTCGCTATTCTAGGGGGAAAGTTATAGGCATAAGGAGAATCTTCTCAATAGAGGTGATATTGTGGTGTCGGGCCTTGAAAACTGAGAAGGAATCTATTAGTTATGGAAGGCAAAAGGATATTCCAGACAGAGGAAACAGAAACTCAAAGTATGAAAGTGTGGGATGACCTAAAACAGAGTTCGATAAGAAAATAAAACTTTATGATGTATTTTGCCTTATTCCAAGAAATAACCCGGCTGATGCAAAAATGCCAAGACTTTTTGCACTTGAGTAGTTAATTGTAACACCATGAGTAAATCTTGCCATGATAAAAGAGAGTGTTTTTCCATACCATTTATTGCAGAGAGAAAAATAGGAAAATACCAAACCCACAGTCTTTGATGTGTGACGCCCATCTACTTGCTAACTGTCTAACTTTAAGCAAACCAGTTAACTTCTCTGAGCTTCTGGTTTCTTATTTCTCAACTGGGGATATTATGGCTCATAACCTTACAACTTCTTTAAGAAAAAGATTCATATTCAACTGAGGGATTATGACCCCCTTTCTGAGCTTTCTTCTCCCATTCTCCCGCTTTTTATCAAAGCGTTCAGGATTCAATGTGCCTAGGACACACACTATGACTGCCTTTCTGGGCAGTGCTTACCACTCTGAATTCTACTGGTCCTCACAGTGAGCATGAAATAATGGGAAATGCTTAGGATCCATTTCTTCAGATGGAATGTGTGGTGGCAAAACGTGGGCTTTGTAAATCAGCCAGGATCTGACTGGATTCTTGGCTTGACCAACCATGCTTTCTGGAGCGTTTCCCCATCTCTACAGGTGACAGAATCATAATATTTCTTCTTCTGAATTGACTCTGAAAAGCTCATTGAGATATAATTTACATACCATACATTAAACTCATTTAACGTGTAAAATTAAATCGTTTTTAGTAGATCCACAGAGTAGCTGTTGTTAAATCAAACTCGGCTTCATTACTTGCAAAGTGCTGACCAGTGCTGTAACGGGAAAAGTAGGAGATACAACTGGATCACGAACCGGGAGTTCCTGACCTAACTAGCAAACTTCAGAAAATGCATTCCAGAGGGAATGTCATGTAAACAAATTCAAGAAAGATGAGTGGAAGTACCAGGCAAAAATGGGAAAGAACAGTGCTCTCAGCACAAATGATAGTTTATGTGAATGTCTGCTATCTTTGACAGACTGAAAGGATGCATGGTTTGAAAGGAGAGTAGAAGTGATGAGTCTGCAAAGATTGGCAGGAATCAGATCAAATACTTGATTGCAGAAGAATCCTACACATCTTCACAACAGAAACTGAGAGTCACTGAGGGTCTTAACCAGGGACAGTGACATAATTAGATTTGTACTTTGGAAATATCACTCTACATCCAGCAAATGCAAAGGTCTGCAAATTCTTTTTAAAGTGTTAACTACTAAATATTTTACATTTTGTGATCCACTCAGTCTCTGTGGCAACTATGGAATTCTAGTGTTATAGTGCAGAAGCAGCCATAGACAATATGTAATGGATGGGTGTACAGATGTTTAAATAAAACTTTATTTACAAGAGCAGACAGCTGGCATTAGTTGGCCCACAAGCTGTAGTTTGCTGGTCCTGGTAAGAAGTACACAAGGGGAAATCAAGCATAGAAACTGAAAAATATTTAGAAGGACATCTAGTTAATTACTTAATTCACTCATTTAGCATATCTCTAGGAATGCCTTCTATGTACTGAGAACTATTCTAGATATTCAGGATATAATGATGACATAAAAGACAGTTTCTCTTTTGCTGGAGGTTAAAATACAGTGAATCTAAGTAATTAAGTGAGAATAGCCTAAATAATAAGCGATATAAGCTGAAAATCATGAAATCCATAGAAATCGTCATCAGTGTGATGATTCAATTTAATATTTAATATGATTACAGTATTAGAAGGCATTTTTACAGACTTCATGTCAAGCACATATTTACTGACTGATCAAGTGAATGGAAAGATTTAAAGAAACTGCAAAAAGTTCCAGGCAAATGAACCTATGAGTAGAATTTAAGAGACATCCCAAAACTCTGTTAGGCATTTTCTATATGCGACCTCATCTGACCTTCACAGCATCTTTTCAACTTATTGGTCCTATTTTACAGATGTGAAAATATAGCCTAAAGAAGTCTGATCAGTTCCTAGGTCCTAAGGAGCTGAGATGTAGATTACAGTAATAGTTCTCTTCCCCTGCCCCATATCGCCTGTTTGGGGAATAACACAGGAAAAGCATCAGGGAGCTAGAAGCTGCCATTTTATCGTGGAGAACTGAGCACAGAGATTGAGATGAGCCTTTCAGAGTCCCACAGAGAACTCAGGATAAGCCTGGGAACTGAAATCAGAAATCCCATTTGCCACTTCCTGCTTCAAATCGCTTTCCCAAGAGAGCTATCCCAGCTGTTCCTGAAGAGAAGGAAGGCTGAGAGAATCTTTTAAAACCCAAGCCTTTGTTATAAATTTAGACATCAGGGGAGGGAGAGAAGAAGAAGAAAAAAGAAATTGTTGGCTTAAGAAAGTAATGTTTCCCACTCATCAGATCAAGGGCAGTAGACAGAGGAAGGGAAAGTAAATTTGGTCACTTTGACGGCTGGCCCCGAGGCGAAGAAGCCCCACTTGGAGGGGATGCTGGTCATGCTCAGAAATACGGGGCTCTACAAGGAAGGCTTCTGTTTCTCACTAATGAGTTGATTATATCCTGTCAGAAGAATCGTAAGGCCATCAAATGTCAAGTCAATTTTCTCAAACATATTATTTTCATAGCAGCTGGGCCTGACTAACTTGAAACAGAGCATCCTATTGTTACATTTTACTGAGAAGGCCTAAACGAAACTCAATTAAAAAAGGAAGAAAGAAATCTTAGAGGACACATGATCCTGAGTCATGCAAGTTTACAATTCAGTACTTAAGAGACCAAGTTTATTAAGACGATTTGGCTACTTGGTTTAACTAACCATGACAGAGGAAATAAATGCAGAATGTGTTATCTGCCCACAGGAGCCATTTTTCTCAGCAGGCGAGTAGGGTATTACTTCCGTTACCGACTCTACGCTCAAAGTGTGAGCTTAGAAGTCCCAGGTGCTGAGTTCTAATCCTCATGCTTCCAACATATTCTTCTGAATGAATCAGATTCGGCACATTCTCAAAGGACACAGGTATAATACAAATGGACTTTAGGATCAGACAATCAGACCCTCAGCTACTTAGGTGCTGAACGGCCTTAAGTAAATTTTTGAAATAGACACAGTCATAACTAGATAAGAATTATTGAAGGAATAAATGACGTAAGATAAAGGACACATTGATACAAGGAAGTGCTCAATAAATGGGAGTATTAAAAAATGATGATAACAACGATAATAGCGGTGAAAATGGAGAAAGGTGAGGAATTTGGTAAAACGTGTATCCAGGGCCAATCAGAGGGAGTGAGCGAGGAGGCCGTGAAACGTGGAGCTGAATGAAAAGCAACATCCAATTTACATCACTGCTATTTACACTGGGAAGGTCTCGCAATGCGTAATATCACATGTGATATCAAGAAGCTAAATTTTCCTTCAAAAATTAGAGCACGTCTCCCACCACTCAAGTCCTATTCTCATCACCAAATTTTGTTGTTGATATTCTATTTGGTTTTCACTTATTTTTATCTTTTGTACACTTTGCTAATATGGTAGACAAAATTCTAAAATGGCCCCCAAGATTCCCAGCTTCTGGTATACACACACCACACACTTATTCAAGCAAACACTAATATAGGGACTGCTATGAAAGGGTTTTGCAGATGTAATTAAGGTCCCACATCAACTGATATTAATATAGAGTATGAAAGTGAGCCTGACCTCAAGACTTGAGCCATTTAAAAGCAGTGAGTTTTCTCCAGTTGACAGTAGAAAAGGAAGTCTGGGATTCAAACCATGCAAAGGATTTGACACACCATTGCTGGTTTGAAGATGAAAGTGGCTACACAGCAAAGAATGCAAAGGCCACTAGAAGCTGAGAGCTGATAGCCAGCAAGGAAAGAGACTCAAGTCTCACAATCATTAGGAATTATGTAAAGGGCTTCTGACTCCTTATTTTTTCTGGGACTAATATGCTCTAATTCTATAGCACCAACATCCTACATGTGAATATTAAAAAGCTCTGGTATCTGCAAACAAAATAAGGCAGGAAAAAAAGAATGTTATGTAACACTTTCAATTGTTTACTATGTGTCAGGTATATATTTGAAGTGCTTTTCTTAGATTTATCTACACAATGACCCTCAGTATGAAATTAGGTTTTAAAAAGAACCGATCTTCCGATCTCAAATTGCATTAAACAACTCTCATGTGATAAACATTCAAATGAACCACCTTATCTATGTATGTGTTTTTACATATATTTTTCAAACTATGAAGCTCATCAACCATTCCATCTTTGGATCTCCAACACACATGACCTACTCCTGTTTCTACAATGCTGAGCAGGTGTGTTATATCAACAACCTAACACGTTTACTTAAAGCACAACAATCCAAGGCATTTAACAGAGCCCTGAACTAACATACCTAACTCTAAAATTTATTAAAAGGTATATAAAATAGTGCCATCAAAACAATCTTGAAACCTTGACCAGCGACCTTGCCATTATAGCTAGCATTTATTGAGTGCTTTACCGCAGGCTGGCAGCTTTGAAAAGCATTTTACTTGTGAATAATCCTCCCTACCACTTTCTGAATTAGGCCTTATTATTACTGCTTTCGTGACAAAACTGAGAGTTCAGGAAGCTATATCTACCACACTGGAAGTAAAAGGTAAATCATCCTACCTAACTTCAAAGCCCCTGCTCTTAAAGCCACTCGATTTTTATTTGTTGCTCTCCCACCATTATATGTGTATAATTTTTATAAATGATTAATTCAGTATTAACTTTTTGGCTTGGACACTCCATTCAGATTCACTGAGAAACTGATTGGGCAGTTCAGGTAAGAGCAAGAAGGAAAAGCAAACGTGAGGGACACCAATGGGCTCGGAGAGGCATTTGCACAGACATTGCCACACATACCCACCCAGCACCCGGAACACCTTCTGTCTTCGCCAGAAGAACCTGGATTTGTTCGAACCATAATGGGATCACTCCTGGGTGATTCACCATTATTTATCTAAGCCAATCATTATCATCTTATGCTTTATTGTCCTTGCCACCAGGGTGGCCATGGTTCAAAGAGCTTCCCCAAAAGACTTCATCTTCTTGATGAAAAAGAGTCAGGGCTGCTCCTTCCTGCCATCTTAACTTGAATATGGAAATGGCATCTGGAGCTGCAGTAACCACTCGAGCCCATCAGGGAAGAGCCCAGCAAATCGCAGTTGTTGAACCAGCAAATCACAGTTGAACCTGGACACAACTGAACCATCAGACTAACACTATCTTCCAGATTGTTTACATGAAAAACCCACTATTACTCAAGTTTCTCGTTGCTTGGATCCAAGGACATTTCAATCTGATAAGATTATTCAGGCTATGGACAAATACAGAGATAGAGAGGTACTAGCAGTATGAGACTTTTTAAGTAAACAAAAGCAAAGGATCGATGGTTATTTTAGCATTTAACACATTTTATTTTGTTTGTTTTTCCTGCTATATTTTAAGTGGCTTTTCTAGGTATGGTGGCATGTTCCTTGAGAGAGATGAACATCGCTTCTATAAGTAGGAAATATATTCAGCTTTGTAGTTTGAAGTGGAAACTATGAAATAATAAGCGCACAGCTTAGTGCTCAGAACACTGGACCATAGTAGAACCAATCCAGGGCGTCGAAGAAAACTGACTCTGTCTCTTCATATGGCTGTAAATCTCTGCCCCTTGATACCTCGGCGTGTAACAGGCGCAATAAAACTTCAGAGCAATAGACCTAGCTCATAAAGTTTCTGTTTCTACCAGGACTTTTCCTAATATAAAACTGGATACGCCATCAACACATTTGCTGTCTACAAGCATTAAAACTGTGGTTAAAGCTGAATATTAACAGCATTTCACATTTGTGCTGTCATGTGGATTATATAACAATGTGTGGATTTTTAAACAGCAACTGCTCATTCTTGTGGTTGGTTTTTTACTGGCCCAAGAGCCATCTGAATACGTTGAAAACAATGAGACTGAGCAGAAGGGAGCAGTGACATTTCCTGGCACATGCAAAATCAGGTCCTGTAAGAACTCACAGAAGAGAAGACTACCAGGAAGCATCCCCACAACCTGGAGTTATGGCCAACACACCACAAAAATATAAATGTGACTTTTCCTGTAGGTGGAATGCCTTCTGAGAGCCTTTCATTGATACCCTACCACACCATTCTGTTCGAAGAATTCTGCTGGATCATCATATTAAAACACTGGATGATGGTGTTGTCTTAAGGGAAATCACTCTTAGAAGATGCATGCTTAGTAATAAAACTACCAGTCATATTAAAAGTCATTGCTATATGTATTGATTCCCCAAAACAAAACATTATACTTCCGCCTGACAAATGACCTATTATTTCATAGAATGATGGAATCTTTTTAGAGATATTTTCATAATACTAGTGCTGAGAATCAAAGGGAATAGAATTGTCCAAGACTGTATCATAGAGATAATTTATGGAACTTAAAAGATGAAAATAATCACCAGGGAGATGAGAAAGGATGAGCAGAGTCACCAAATATTGTACATAGATAACGTGTTTAGGGAGGGGGTAGGGGAGATGGAGAGTTAGATATGCATGAGCGAAGATACAGTCCTGGTATAAATACACCCTGCAGGTCCTCTTGCAAAGCAATATATGTATATATACATATTTCTTGAAATGTATTGATGCACCAATCAGCAAATATTCATTCAGCACTTAATGACTACATTAGAATTTGTGAAAAGAAGAATATTAGGGTGTCTCCATTCCTCTTTCCGGGCTGAGGATCTTCAAATACAACCATAGAGTCAAGGTACAACTCACGGAGAGCTGCATAACAATGCAAGAACTAAATGGCAACGAAAAGTCAGTCAAAAGACATTCTCTTGGAGCATGGGATAAAAAAACAAATGCATCAATGTAATTATTAAATGTTAATTAAATCTTACTGGATATATTTAAGTAGCAGTTAGTCCTGGGGTTGGAATGAAGAAAAAGACAAGCCTGTCCTCAAAGCATTTGCAGTATGCCTTGGAGATAGTCGGTTAGTGAAATTTTAGGTTGCAGTCTTTTTATGTCTTTTCTCTGTCTCAGTAAGCTTCAAGGTTTTAGCTTTCTTCGAACATTTGTTTGTCTTATCCTCATGATTCTCACCTTCTCCATACCTATCCTCTATCCCAATATGTCTTCAACCTGGTTCTACTGTGTGGCTTCCTTTTCTGCACCATTTTCAAAACTTTGTTTGCTCCTGTCAACTGTCATGTCTATTTCACATGGACTATTTTGAATTCCAAAGAGAGTCGAGTGATCAGACATGGCTATGTTTTCAGGACAGGGCAAGTGATGGGGTACTTCTATCCTGTGTGACACTCCCTGGATAAGTGCCCTCCCTGGACCCAGGGCCCTGGGTGGGTCAGACACCATAATTGATATGGGTAATAAAAATGAGGGGTGGAGTGAAGAACTGGTAGGATTTCCAATTAGTACTGTCTAGTTCAGGGGCTGGAAAACTTTCCATAAGGGCCAGATAGTAAATACTTTAGTTTATGGCCCAAAAGGCAACATTCAGGATACTTATATAACAATGTATATGACTTACATTACATAAAATATATATAATATATATATTTATATATGTAGATATATATATATAAAACAACTTACATAACTTATATAACAACTTATATAATTTATAGTACTATATAACAACCATTAAAAACATTAAAATGGTTCTTAGCTTGTAGATTTCAGGCCAATAAAAAAAATAGGCAGAAAGGCGTTTATTTGCCAAACCTTGGTCTACCGTAAGATGTGGTATTAGAAAAAATATATTTTGGTTCTAATACACTAATTTGGAGTCATTCTTACAGAGGTGATAGGCTGCCCTATTAGGTTCTACTATTCTAGATTCCACACTCATCTTCTGTACCTGAAGTTATCGAATGAAATGGTCTTTGATGGGATTTTTCCCAGAAACTGGCCCTGAGATAAGAATATGAGGGCAAATCATTTATTTGAGAGATGATACCAGCAAATGCTAGTAGGAAGATGGGGAAGCGATTAAAGAAAGAAGACAGCTGTTAAAGGGTCAGTCCTTACGCCAGTTATGACTATGGACCCCTAGAGCTTAGTCCTCCTGGGACTCTGAGAGTCAGCACTGAATTCACACCTCAGAGTCCTCTCACTCTATGTGATGGAGCTGGGGCATTTTATTCACCATCACTCATCAGTCATTGGTTGAGGATCTTCCAACATTATTTTTCTAACACGTCCAGCCTTCCTTATGATGATATTAGGCAAAAGAGGTGTCGGCTGTCAGAAAAACTTCTCCAGACAGTTGGAAATTAAGGTATCCAGATATCTCAGGCTTTAGCTAAAGAGATTTATTAATATCGACATAGGTGTGACATAAAAAAAAGATAGAATAAAATGATCCATGAACACGTGAACTAGCCTTTGCATCAATAAAACATGCCCTCATTTTCTACCTATCTACCCAAACTACTGGTCTTGGTACCAGAAAGCACTGACTTACATAGAACACCACCACTGTAAACTGCCTTCTTGAGTAGCATGATGGTTATTTGCTGGACGATCTTGTTAAGCATTTTTGTTCCCAAGATTCTCTTTTTAATTTTTACATTTTTTTATCTCGTTTTCTCCTCTATAAAACGGGTTAATAGCCCCCTGAGAAATCACATAGCTTTTCCGAGAATGAACTGTGATATGAAAAACCATATGTATAGATCTGGCACACAATTGACACTTTAGAAATGCTTTTCCACTTTTTTTCTTCCCTGTCCACTTATCCTGGGGCACTTCTATTATTTTCTTTTTCATCTGTGATTAAGAATCCTTTCGTGAGTTAGAGACAAGAAATCTTGCACTGATTGGAATATGGCAGCCATTCAATATCTCTCCTGTCTGCTTTTATAAGTTCATCTGACCCAATGGGAATGAAGAATCTCAGAGTGTTTCGTGGGTCACTCTGGAAAATTCCAAATTGAAGCTTTTTTGAGAAAGGAGACATTACCTCAGAACTTCCACATGTAGCTATTATGGAGTTTCTGTTTATGTGAATGGATATTTTCACCAGATATTGGAAAAATGCTACAGCTCAACTCCAGTGCAATAAAGGCAAATTATTTAGCCATCGGCTCATAGTATTATGAGAAATATAGTTAAATTAGACAAATGTCCTACCAGAAATTGTGGCCAAAATAAATGATAATTTTTTTAAAAAAATGATTAAAAAAACAACAGTTTCCTGTCATTTTTCTTTTTGCGAATGTCTTTTAAAAAACAGATGAAGTCTTAAATGCATACCTTAAATTCCAAGTGACCTTTGAGAGATTAGAGAAGCGTAGTCTCCTTGTTGATTCGATGGATGGGTGGGCAGGTGGATGGATATATATTCCAGAATTTTTTAAATCTCCTGTGAATAAACCAATGAAATAGTAACTGAAGAGGGCTTCAGAATACTTCTTGAAGGATCAGCATTTGAATAAAACAATGAAGAATGAGTGATTAGAGGTGAAGTTTGGGGAGAAGATATTTCTGATTGAAAGGAAAGAATAGAGAAAGTTACAAAGAGAACTAAAAAATGGAACTCCATCTCCCATACAAAGAACAGATAAAGTGACTTCTCACTTTCACATTTCTATAGAGAAAAACTAATATTTTTTTCAATGAGAAATCATAAAACTAAAAAAGGTTTTTAAAATTTGTTTCTATTAAGTAAAATTATCTTATTAATTTATTGCTCATTCTTTTTAAAAGATGTATTTACTTTGCATAAAGATAATGAGCATATACTTGATTTTAAACTAGCATAATTCCATTATCTAATACAACAATTTTTATTTTTCTTAAGTACCTACTATTGACAGTGGAGATACTATTTGATATTCCCTTTAACATTGTTTTGTAACTGTTCTACCGTTATTATTGTAATTATTATATTTAATTATTCATAACGTTCCATTGAATGAAGAAACTATAATTTAGTTGGATCATTTAAATGTTTCAATGTTTTCACTTTCATACATGAATTTGCAAAGCATATCTCTATTAACATGGCCTTTGTATTTCAATTATTTTCCTCCTTCAGGATAAAGTCCCATGAGTGACATTAGTAGATCAAAGGATGTTATATTTATTGTGGTTCTTGATATATATTGCCAATTGCACTTGCAAAACAATTATCAGTTGCACACCAACCAGTAGTAGCAAATCAGTGTATTAACTTCACTGGGCGCTGCCAGCATCAGATGCTACCATTTTTTTTAATTATTGAATAATTTAGAAGGTATGGAAATAATCTAAAGAATTTTAAATTCAATGAACTATTCACTACTGCATCCCTATGTAGATCATGGTGATGACTAGTTTCACAAATACTTGTTGAGCACTGTCTTCATTCTCAGTCCATGAAATAAGAACAATAAGGAAAGTAAAGCATGAGGAGAAGGGTAACAAGAGCTTGGACACAGAAGGCTTCTGGGCCCTGGTAAGGATTTTACATTAATTTCGGGGCTGTGGTGGTGGGGAGGTCACTATAAAGAAAAGAAACAATTTTGTTTGATCCCTGAATGCAAGAGTTTCTAAAAAAAAAAAATCTTAATAAAAAAATTAGAATCAGGGGCTGCTGACGATCCCCCAAAAAACTTTCCCCGAAATCCCATTCTCACCACTTGTAAGTCCATTGAATTTGGAATATGTGAAATGTGAAATTCAAATCTACATTTTCTATAGTTTTTAATTCATCCCTTCATCTACCTGGGTCTTAATTTCTCAAATGGCAATGAGGGGACAGGAAAATGAACCACAGGACCTCTGGGGATCACTCTAGCTTTAATGACTTAGAAGAAAACCTTCCCATCAGACTGGGCCACCCGGAAAGGACAAGGCTGAGAGCTCTTTCTCCCCAGAAATGCGATTCTACGGTTTCAGTTTCCTGGAACAACTGAAGAATGTGGTAATAGAATCCATGGAGAGAGACTTTATGTGGCTAATATTCCAGAGCTTTCTAAGTGCATTAATAAACAGAGTACATCTCGGTGACACAGAAATTATGAGGCAGAGACCATAATAATAACTCACGTCTGCTTCTATTCACCATTGACGAGAGATATTTCCAACTCCCAAGATACCAAAGCAACAGAAAAAGAACTAATTCCATTAGCTGCCACCACATGTATTTTGCTTTATGCTAGTTTTTCTTTTTCTTTCTTCTATTTATTTATTTATTTATTTATTTATTTATTTATTTATTTTTTGCCACCCACAAAAGTGAAATCCAGCCATCTGCAGAAGATGCCTTGTGTCTAGGGGTAAGTAGTGGTTAATTAACCGCATCCTGCAAAGCTAGGCATCATGCTTTCTCTATTGGAAAGCAAAGTTCCTCTTTATTAGATATCTTTGGTTTACTGCAATACACATCTGATGACTGAGAAGCAGTTCTAAAGACATCCCATTTGCAAACTCTGAAAGTTTCAAGGAAAGCAGGTGTTTACATGAGCCTACTTTACTTTCTAATCTCCCCTATCTCACCACTTCTCATCCCCTGAAGTAATTCCTGGCATATTTTTATCTAACTTCTGCTGAATACAATAACAGACATGGAACTTTACACTCCAGCATTCTGTGATTCATCCTATTCTGTTTTGTGCGACATCGCACTTATTAGAATGAAATATGCTGCCTTAGTCTTGTTGGAGCGAGGCAGGAAGCATTTATTCAACTGCACAAGTTCAAGTTGTATAATGAGCCTCACACATCCTCTAAGTCTTCTTTTTCCCATGGTAAGCACGCACACTTCCGCTGCCATCCCTGGTGGGACATAAATATCCGATCTTGCCACCATCTTGCTTATACTTCCCAAAGTGGTGTCACTAGACAAATGCACACTTTAAAACAAGATGACCTATGCTTGAAACAACACCTCCAATGTGGGCTGTGTCAGAGAAAATGATTGGACTTATCAGCTCTCTTAATCTGAACACTCCATGTATGTTAATTTTGCCTAAGCCTGTTTTAATATTTTTCAGCAACTGTGGCACACATGTGGCCTGTGGTTAATCCTGTGGTCAGTTTGATTTCTCTCCAAGGCACAAGCAGGGGTGTATTGAGAATCAAAGTGTTCAAGGTTACTCAGTGTGTTGACAGAACAGGGCCTCTTTCCAAAGTCCTAAAGTCTGTCTAGATTGTTCCCTTCGTTTTTGCTGCTCTTGCAGCTTCTGTATCTTCTCCGCCACAACGCACCTGCCCAGCTTCTATCCGAGAGCGGTAGGTGGTAACAGTTGAGAGCCTGGCCTGCAGAGCCAGCCTGCCAGGGTCATGTCCTGGCTCAGACCTTTACCCACTCTGTAGGTTTCAGAAACTCAGTATCTTTGTGCTCCGTATCTATGTGTAAGATAATAGTAGTACTTTCCTCGTTGTGTTCTTATGAGGATTTAATGATTTAGTATCTCTAAGGCACTTAGGACAGTGCCTGGCACGTACTGATTGCTGGCTGTGCTATAACACTAGTATGGTGTTAGAGACGATGGGGCCTGGGTATGGTTGTACCCAGACTCCAGACACCTTGGATTCATCACGTTTTCTTTCAAACCTTCAATTTTTCTATCTATAAAATGGGGAAAGCTAACAGCAAGATGATTAGGGCCCTCTCCAGCTCTCCCATTCATCAAATTTTGATTGTCTGAAAGTTTTCCATGGTTTGGCCCAGACCACGGGCGGAAGAAGCATCCCCAGCTTGGATGAGATCTAACTCCTCTTGTCGATATTCCTTTGAAGAGCCAAACAAATAAAAATGTAAAGGCAAAACAGACTGCAATTATGGGAGGTGAATGCGAGAAAGCTTCTAAGGACAAGTGGCATCTTTTCGGAGCCCACTTACATCATGTCCCATTGAAAGGCTTCTCACCCTGCAACTTGCTGTCACTGGTCACACAGTGAGAATATTATTGAGAACAGCCTCCGCAGTCAAGGATGAAGGATTATGTCATTTTGAGAACTGAAATAGAAAAAGGAATCAATTTTTCATGAAAATACTTGGCTTTGCATGGGCCCTTGCAAACCCACACAGTAAACGCAGTGGAAATGGCAAAAGGCCAGAGGTCTGAGTTGCTTCGGCTACAAAACCAACCCAGCACTTAATTAATCTTGACCATATGTCTGAACCAGCCAGAGATGCAGCCTCTTCATTAGCCCAACGGGATAATAATGCTGTGCCGTGACTTTCTCATGGAACTGCAAGAGCTCCTGATGCGAAGGCATCGTGAAAGCGGGGAAGCGGACTGCGGCTGTGATGTGGTTAATGACACTCAGATTCCCGACCATCCAAGGATGGAATGTATGGCCTGTGACCGCCTCTGTAATTTAGTTCCTGAAGCTAGATACAAAGACAGAGCCACGCTAAAAGATGAAAGTGCTGAATAGCCTTAAATGGCTATCTTGACATCTTTCCCTCTTGTGGCAATGCTCAGTAATCCTCAATCTTTGGCTATTAACACCTTCATGATCTGACACTCTCACCTCTTCAGCGTCATCTCTTACACATTCTGCTGGAACTCTAAGGTCGATTGACCAATCTTCTAGTCTCATGAACATTCTTGAACATTTTCTCTCACTTGATGCTGTCCCTATGCCTTGGCTGGTTCCTAATCACCCTTCAAGCTTTTGAAACTTCCCCTCAAAATTAGTTAGGTTCCCTAGGTTACCTGTTCCGGAAGCCCCCTGTACTCCTCCAGCACAGTCCTCACCACAATCAGGTTAGACTTACTCGTTTCGTTTGTTTTTCTCCACCCTGCACTATTAGAATCTTTTTAAGAGCAGAGGCCTGATATATCTTCTCACTTTTCTGTATCTTCAGTGTTTAGCTGAATGACTCACATATTTTGGTACTCAGTAACTATGAAGGACTTGCATATTACAGAGAGATGCTATCTTTTATTGACATTCTGTAAAGCCCTTCTCCCTTCACCACAAACCCAACTCCCTTTATTTTGCTCCTTTATATATTTTCATAATTCTTATTTCCAGTACCCATGACTGATTTGAAGAACCATTGCATTTCAACTCTTCTTATAATAGTGAACTTAAATATCACTTCCTCCATGAAGGTTCTTGGATTTGGTTTTTGAACATTTAGGCATTTCTTCCACCCTGCAAGTAGATTGTTTGTCTACCAAAGGATTACTATATCTATAGCTATTTTCACTTGTTGCTCCTCTTAAACTTAACTATAACCCTTCTTCTGAAACACCTCATGAGAATAAGACATTTAATTTTGCCAAAGAGTGATTTAAATCCCACAAAGCATATTCATTCCATAGAAAAAAATTTTTAGCTGAAATTAGTGGCCACCATGATATTACTAGACTCCTCTTTAGTGTCATTTCTTTTTTCATTGCACTGTGCCATCTGGCAAAGTACAGCATTTATTGAAATAAAGTTTTATGGTTATCAAGAGTCAATCAGAGATTACTTAGGGGAGTGAAACCCCCAGAGCCACAGGGCTCTCTTCTTCTTCTCGTGGGAAGACTCTGCTAATGGCGGCCCCCTTAGCTCTGGCTGCCCATCACACACTCCTTCTACTGTGACATCCAGTGATTAATTACCCCTGAGACCAGGAGCGAATCAGAAAGTAATATAAAATTGAATTGGAAAAAGCATTACTCTCTTTATAGGAATCAAAGCAACAACGTGAGAGATCAGGTTGAACAGAAATGAATTTCAGATTAGTCACTAAACTTGCTTGAATTAGCCAAACTCAGATTATAGGTTAAATTTCTGAAATAAATAAATAAATAAATAAATAAATAAATAAATAATAAATAAATGAATAAAATTTTAGGACATGTTCCTACAATTTTCCTAACTAAGACAGCTCATAATGAAGTCAGCTCATCAAAAATCAGAGTGTACTGGATCACTCTGTTTTAGACACAGGAAGAGGTGGGGTGAACAACTCAATCTAGTGTCTACAATTAAATGGCATCATTAAGTTTAAAATCCTGGCTCAGCCACTGTGTATCTTTAGCAATTAACTTGATTTTTCTGGGCCTTAGTTTCTATATTTATAAAAGGTGGATGATGACAGCCACCAACTAGGACTATTGTGAGAACTAAGCTATGTTATGGGTGTATCAGAGCCTGGCATATTGTGCCAGTTAACATTAGGGCCCTGACAGTTTCTAAAATTAAATTCTTCTCAATGATACAAGGTCAATATTAGATAATCCAGGTGGAAAATTATATCTGCATATTTTGAAAACACTGTGTTATATAATGTTCACTAAGTGAATACTTATTCCATCCATCTCATTCCATCCTTCATGTAACTCAGTGATTCTTTCTCTGAATCTCAAGTCCCTTGTCTGAAAATTGGAGGTGAAGTACGTACCACAAAAGACTATTGTGACAATCTCATAAAATAGCTCAGGCAAAAGAACTTAAATACTGACTGACATGGTAAGTACTAAATAATACTGACTGTTATGATGATGGAAAGCATTATACTAATGTTTCTGATTGTGAGATCAGACTTCTCATATATAAATGAGTGTCATTGGGAATATGAAGTGGTGGTTGTTGATTTTTGAGGGACCTTCCCAGTGTCAAAATTCAAAGAGCCTGTGAATCCATGATTATTTAAATAGCTGTTTATGGCCAGAGCCTGGGCTGGTGCTTGAGAGATTGGCTTCTAGAATTCAACTTACTAAAACATTTTTATGTTCCAGGATTTGGAGGTAAAGAGAAGAGTGAACAAGGTGCCTACCCTCAAGGAACTCACATTGTCAAAAGAAAATAAATACATTAAAACACAATCAAAGTCTTCCCTCCCCATCCTATCACTTAGAAAAAAATTATATCCCTACTGAGAACTGTAAATATTTTCACAATAATCAGTAAAGCTTGATTTGTCTGTTGCTGTGGTAATTACCAGAACTACTTTTAAATCTGTTGAATTGATCACAAGTTTTCTCAGTGAACCAACGTTTTCAAGTCAATCAAATCAGTGACAGCCCTGACTTTGGAAAGACAGCTTTATCAGGAACTGACTCACTCTAAGAAATACGCCTCTGAGTGTCAATCAACAGTAATCTATCCCCAAATAACCTCCTTATGCATATGCCAGACTACAGTGGTCTTTTGGGAGGTGGGGGAAAGGGACACAAAGGTAAAAATGATAACAAGAAATACTGATGCAATTTAAATTTCTGTAGAATAAAATGACACATCATCATCACTGCTAAAAACCACAACACCAACACCATCACCGCCAAAAAACAGCGATAGGATACCGTAGCCAACAGCAACACCAGAGCTAACGATATCAGCGGCATCTCCACCACCATCACCACCATCACGAACAGACTAAAAAGCAAATGACAGAGAGAAGGGGAAACATTTGCATTGTATAAGATAACATAAAGAGGAATCTCTCCACATATAGAGAACTCTTAAAATCAGTGAGATTTTAAAAGGTCAAAGGATACAAAAGTAATCACAAAAGGAAGAAATGTAAATAGCAAGACAAAAAAAAAAAAAACAAAGGATAACGGATTAAAAAGAAAGTCCTATTTTACGAGTAGCCCTAGAAATGCATATTTCAAAAGATTGGCATTGCCTATTTTTAATCAAAACTGTTGAGAAAATACATTTTCATATGTGGCTGGTAAGAAAGTAAATTGGGCCAATCTTTTTGCAAAGCTATTTGGCAATATGAATTAAATGCCATAAGAATACGTGATTTATATCCCGCGATTCCACTTCCAGGAGTTTATCCCAAGAGAATAATTAAAAAAAAAAAAGGAAATGTATTTCCAAAAACATTTATTGCAGTATTGTTTGTGATGCTGAAAAAATGGAAACAACTTGAATATGCATGAACGAAGGACTGTTTTAATAAAGTATTCTGTGGCTCTGGAGGCCAAGTGGAGACCACTATGGAGTACCTACCTAAAAGAACATGTAAATGTTCATTAAGTGGTATGCCAAAATGTACACCATATATTATAGGTGAACAAGATCAGGTTGTAATGTTCTAGGTATAATAGGATCTCATTTTCATAAAATACAATTGACATACTCATACATCCATTCTCTCAGGTAACAAAAGTTGTGTTATCTATTTTGTGCAAGGCACTGTTTTACCCGTCGACACCAAACCAACGAACTACACACAAACGGTCCCCAACCTCACGGTACCTGAGCTTGATGAAGGTAAAGTGAACAGAGAACTAGAAAACTCAGCAACTATTATTTCAGGTCCGTTGAAATATGAGGTTTATTATCTTTTCTTTTTTTATTCTTTAAAAACCACTTTTTTAATGTTATAAAAGTATTTTTTTTAATGGTATATCTTCTGAGAATAATTCTGGTCTTCCTTCCATAGTACTTTTAAAAAAATGAAGATTATTCTTTAATAAGTAATTATTTAGGTAGACATACTAGTAGGGCAAATATCTATGAATGTGTCATAAAAAATAGCTGAATAGAATTAAAATAAAAATTTTTTTAAAAAGGAAAACATTGCCCTGACTTTTTGACATCTGTCAAACTAGAACAGTCTTTTTCTCACTGAAAACTTGTCCCAGTCTTTCTAGGTCAGGCTGACCACTGAAATGCTTTCATCCGTTTTCCCAGCTTGTCTCGGTGCCTGCATTCGTCCTCAGAGTCGCCTCGGGGTCTGTGTGGAAGTCATGGGGCGCTTTCAGGACGATGCGCGGAAGAAGAGCTGGTGCATGCTCTCCCAGCTGTGGCAGGGACTCAGGACTAAAGAGTCTACTGTCCCAGATGCCATGAGCCAAAGACAGAGCCCTGATCAGCCTAAATTACCAAGTGACCATATGGAGAAAAGCCCTGTGCTGAACAGGTAGTTCGATAAATACCTGTTTTATTTAGTTACTGAGATTTGGGTTTCGGGGTTTCTTGTGATTGCTGTTGCTGTTACTTGCAGTTCGGCTCCCCTGGAAAGGGTGTCTGAGACAGAGATCAGCACACTAAACCTCTGCTGGGGAATGCTTGCAGAACAAAGCCCTGTGAGACCAGGGAGAGAATCAGGATTGGGTAGTGAGAGAAGATGGACCATAGTATAGTCACCACAAAGGCTCAGGTGACATTATGAGAAGCTCTGAAGCTTCAAGGGCCTCTTACAGCTGTCCAGATTGGTGACAGAGGGATCTACCTGTCTCCCCAAAACAAATTAGTTATTAAATAGAAGCTGCCCCCGACAGGAATTGTGATGTTGGGAGAGGTGAATTTCAGCCAAGGACAATTCCCGGACAGGACTGAAAGCTGAGGCATCAGCTGTGAACCACCCCCAGCAGCTGGAGGAATAAACTCTTCAGTCCTGAAAAGGGACCTGGGAAATGCATCACAGTGTCCACCAGTCAGCTCTGACTCCAAGAAGCAGTTAAACAACCTCCGTAAGTCACAAGAAGTGGAAATCAAACCCACATCTATCTGACACCTACATCTTAACTAGTATGATATCGAGGAATTTTTCTAAGTGCTCCATTTATGTCAAAATCTTGAGGGTTGAAAATATTCCTTATCCTGCAGGAGACAATCAAGGCTGGTAAAGACAGGGTACCTGTCTTAGTTAAATAGTAAGTAGAAAAGGAATGGGCTCTTGTGTGCTTTACTCTAAGATTTATGTTCTATTCCCAAATACCTCTGGCCAACCAAAGCCTTGCAAAGTAAACTAAATAGCCATAACCCTTGGATGATGGGCAGCTTGTTCTTTCTCCTCCAATGCTGTTGGCATTTATTTCAGATGGACTATTTGATTAGAATCTTTGTAACTAAGACTTTCCCAAACCATCTGTTTCTTTAACTTTATGAGTATAGATGTGGGAGTGAATAATTGCCTGCTGACATTCTAAAGAGAGAATAGCTGGTCTTAGTCCTGCTCCTACTACTAATCAATGAACTTGGACCACTAACCTTTACTGACCTCAAAGCTAAGGAAGTTGGACACTACATGCAGATCCCAAATAATATTTCCTTAGTTAGATTCGATTCATCAAGCCTTGGAGAGCCTGTACTATGTGCTAAGCACAGATAGGGTGACGTACATTGTGTTGAAGATTTTTTAAGCTCCCTGAGTCCTCAGGCAACTCTGTCCATTTAAGATAGAGTTCTCGACAGTGACTAAGCTTTAAGACATGGCATATACCCATAAAAAACAGTATACTCATATCTGGTTCACTTGGCATTAGTCTTGGTGAAAAGCTTTAGATATGAATATCTATAGAATTCTACATGAAACTAGCCCGTGGAAAAATGTTTATTAAAATATTTTAACTTATTCATTCTTTCATTTACTGACTGTGCAAAGACTATCAAGGATACAGAAATGCATAGAACAGTCTGTGACACTGAGGGATTAATAGAGTAAAAGCCACAAATTATAACAGAGGGAGACAAACATGTAAATCAGATGATAAATAACATTTATGGAGATAATATATTAAGAAGTAAAATATTTTGAGTTCTTAATATATTTCAGTTACTGTACTGTCTGACTATATTATAAGCCCTGTGAGTGATGATGCTATGTCAGTTTCTGTTCAGCGTTCTATATCTTTTATTCCGGCATTTGTAAGCACTCAATAATTATTTATTCAGTGAGTGTATATGATCTCCTTTAATCTACTTTATAAGCAAGAAAATTGTATAGTACATGGCAGAACTATTGGTTAAACCCAGATATTTCTATATTTCTAATGTAACAGCCTTCTAATTCCTCTTTACTGATGCCCATAAATATATACAGGGTGAAGCAAGTGAGAAAAATTCATAAATGTCTGACTGTATTGTCCACTGTATTGTTACATGAGATCAGAAAACATATCTGTCTTGTTTACAAGATTTTCTAGTGTTAAGCATAGTGCCTGGCACTATATAACAATATAACTATATATAACTATATATATAGATAGATAGATAGATAGATAGATAGATAGATAGATAGATAGATAGCTATAGATATGGATATAGATATAACTATATATGTGTGTGTATGTATGTGTATATGTGTGTGTGTGTGTGCATATACACACACACACATATACACATACATACACACACACATATGCATTTCTTCAATTATAGAGTTTGATTTAGGTTCTTTGATTCTTCAGAGTCTTGATTCTTTTCAAGAATATTATTATTATTATTATTTTATATTATTAGTCTGCTCCTGTATTAGTCTGCTCAGGCTGCCTTAACAAAACATCATAGACTGGGTGACTTAAACAACTGAAATTTATTTTCTCACAGTTCTGAAAGTCCAAGATCAAGATGTCGGCAGGGTCTGTGTCTGGTGAGAACATCCTCTCTGGCTTGCAGATGGTCACCTTCTCATTATGTCCTCATGTAGTCTTTTTTTTTTACGCATGCACATGGAGAGAGAAGAGGTCTCTCTCTTCTTCTTATGAGGCCACCACTTGTATCCGATTAGGATCTCACCGTTATGACTTTGTTTTATCTTAAATACCTTTGAAAATATCTACCTTCAAATACACATTGAGGGTTCAGTCATTAATGCACACATTTTAGGGGGACTCATTCAGTCCATAGTACCTCCTACTCTTGATTTATTTCCAGGACCCTTCATGGGCCAAACTCAACCAGATTTCAGAGACAAAGAGACGCATTAATGTGACCCACACAGAACAGTGTCCAGGGCCCAGAGCAGGAGAGAAAGGTGAAGACTATATCTGGACAAGCCAGCAGACATTCACTTTAGTGGGTTGAAAAATAAATGAGTAAAGAAATAAATGAATTAAAAGACTAAACGAAGTTGTAAAATGTATGGAGCACCCGAAGGTGTGAGAGCATTTCAGCTCTGAGAGGGGTAATGAGCAATAAAGTCGAAGCCAGGACTCGCTATATGTTGAAGAAATTCGTATGCTATGCTGAGGTTTTTGGACTTCATCTAAAAGGCGTGGGGGAAAAAAAAACACACAGGAAGAGAAAACAGAATTAAGAAAGAAATGATGAGTTCCATTTTGGACAAAATTAAGATTGAGACACTTGTGGCATATTCAAGTGAAAATGCCCAGTTTGGAACTGAACAGAAAGATAAAAGTTGGAGATAGGCTATTTAGAATTTAGTGTACGGTATGGGCTTGAATAAGAGCTGCCAAAGGTAGTCAGTTACTTGAAGATACAGCTTCACAATGTAATACAGAGAGAAAAAAAGTAATTTGAAAAAATAAACAGGGCTTCACTGATCTGTGAGACAATATAAAGCACCATAACATAATATACATGTACACAAAATCCCAAAAGTGAGAGGATGGGATGGATAAGGCATCTGAGAAAATAATGGCTGAAAGTTTTCAAATGTGTTAAAAAGTAAAAAAGAAAAAGAAAAAAAAACACATATTTAAAAGTTCTGCAATTACCAAGAAGGACAAACAAAACGAAAACCACACCATAACAAATCATAATCAAACTGCTGAAATCCAATGGCAGAATCTCAAAATCTTCCATAGAAGAAAAGACATTTACAGAGGAAGAGAGATAAGAATGAGTGAAGTCTTCTCATCAAACACTGTGTAAGCCAGAGAAAATGGCTTATAGCCTTTACAGTGCTGGGAAAAAAAAAAAAAAACTTACAAAGCAACCAATAATTCTATATCCAGCAAAAATACTTTTGAAAACTTAGGGAAATATAAAGACACCATCAGAAAAACAAAGGTTGTGAGAACTTACTACCAACAGATATGGCCTAGAAAAAAATTTAAAGAATTTTTTTTTAGAAGAATTGAATACTAAAAGGAATGTTGTATCAACACCAAAGAATAAAAAGTGCTAAAACTGGCAAATATATGAGTAAATATAAATATTTTCTAATTTATTTATTTTTTATTTTACTTTATTATGGTAAGAACACTTAATGTACGATTACCCTCTTAACAAATTTTTTGAAAGAATATACACCTTTTTACCATAGTCTCAGCCATAAAATAAGTTTTAGTGAATTTTAAACAACTGAATCAGATAGAGCACACTTTCTAACCGCAACAGAATTAAAACAGGAATTCACAGAAAGAGCTTGAAAATCCTCACACGTCTGGGAAATAAACAATACAGTATTAGGTAAGTCATGCTTCAAGGGAGAAATAAAAAAGGGAAATATAGGATATTTGAAACTGCATGAAAATTATTACATATCGAATTTTTGAGATATAACTAAAGTAGTGCGTAAAAGGAAAACATTGGTTTTTAATGACCATATTCGAAAAAGAGAAGAAAGCACTGAAGTCAGTTACCTAAATTCACACATTAATGAGCTAAAGGAGAGCAAGTGAAACTCAAAGTAAGTGAAAAGGGAGAAAATAAAAATGGACGACACGTAGTGACAGAAAGCAGAGCAATAGTGCTTAGACCAAGAGTTGAGGGACACTGACAACAAAGTGACAGAAGAAAACATCTTATGAGAATTTGTCTCTGTTGTGATTGTAGTGGTGACTCTGTGAATGTGCAGAATTATCAAAACTCTTTGAACCTTACACTTGAAATGACTGTTTTATTGTATGTCAGTTCTGCCCCCATTAAACGTGCTTTACAATTTTTTAACAAGTGCATTCAAAATTTACTGAAGAGCCTGTGTGAAGCACTGAAAATAAAAATACAAATTAATGATGCTAATTCTGATGATGGCCACTACTGTATTGTAGTTAAATACCTGCTATGTTCCAAACACTGACATAAGCCAGTTTGCAAATAATATAACACATTCATTACACACACAAAAAACACCCTGCGCAGTAAGTATGATCATCCCCATTTTTCAGATAAATAAATTAAGGCTTAAGAGTTTCATGAACCGACCCGGGGTCATACAGATATTAAGGGAAGGAGCAGAGATTAAAACTCGGGTCCATGTGGGTTGAACGCCCTGAAGCAATGCGGTAGAGGTCCTGATCCGTCCCTGCTACCCATCATATCTGTGAACAAACCCAAGCACGCTGTCACCTCTAAACTGTGTGTTTTCATTTGATTAACTTGTTTGGACTTCCTGTCTTTCATCTGACTCGTTTCCAGCGAATCTACATTTTGGTTTGCCTCTTTCCGACGTTTCGCATGTTTCGTTTTTCATACAACACCTCTCCCTCCTTCATTTTCACCTCTCACCTTTGATACTTATTTATTGGAATATTTTGTGTTCTCTGCATGGCACAAATTTCTCAGAGCGTGTGCACAGAACAGCATTCTGGGAGAACGAAGCTTCCTTTTCTTCTCCGTCTAGGCTCAGCCTCTCCCAGTGCAGCAGGTAGAAGGTAGAATGCTATTGGCAACAGGCCAGGCTGCAACACAATCTGTTTAAGGGATGCAAACGGAAGCAGTGCTCAGAGACACGCTCTCAGCTTCTATGCATTTTACAACATACGTGCCGGGAGGGTGTCCCACTGGCTGCATTATTCCACAGCCTGGGTGTCTAGGGCAAAGCGAGACGATGCTGCAGCAAGAGCACATACATCCATGTTTGTCAGCCTGGCAGCAGCTGCAGTAATGCTTTCGCATCTGCAATAAAGGTCCTCCTCAAGTTGACTGATGAGTCCTGTGAGACTTGCCTCTGCTTGCTGGTTTTAATCCCTCTCTTCCTACAGAAAGAATGGATTTCACACCTGCAAGACCATCTTTCCCAAAAGCAATGCTTTAAAAAAAAAAAAAAAAAAAAACCTGCATACCCACTTCACAATTAAAGGCCGGGATGCAAATATGAGACCTGGACCCGTCACTCAGAGGCTGAGAGATTATGGGTAATTCATTTATCTTCTCTCAGCTTCATTTGCTTCAGTGGCTAATTGACAAAAAGAAACCAGTGCCACAGGCTGGGGCTGAAAATTCTCCAAGGCCATGCATTCAAAACCCTCTCACATAAGCTGTAAAGGACTGGGACATAATATGTAATCATTGCTCTTGGTAAACACCTCTTTATTCAGATCATTGGCTTAATAAATATCCCCACTTTTTATTGAAGCAAAACTCTTTTGAAGATCACATCATAAAATCATAGAAGAATGTGCTAGAAAGGAACTTAGAATCCAAACTGGTAATTTTCACACAGGAAACTGAAGTCCAAAGAAGGGAAATGTTTAGTCCATAATTCTGAACTTGATTACTCTTACCTGCTCTGAGGCTTAACATCTGTTTGGTTTCTGGAGCCTTATGTGATCAATTACTGACGTTATTGTCAAGACACGTCTGTATAATCTTCCCCGATGCTTTGTTCTCCTCCTATGCCATTGTTTAGAAATTCCCACAAGATACACTTCTTTCTAGACAAAACATTAGTACATACAGAGTATAATATCAATATTTTGCATGTTTCAGATCATCCAAATTCCAGCACTTGGAAACCAAATCATGCAATGCCAGGGTTGGAATGACTCCAAGGCCAACTGAGTCATTATATCTGTGCTTTAAGTGTCTTTAAATGATGAATATTCAGAACTCTGAGATTTCTGGTTCATACTTTTTAGGACCCACGTCAAGGGGTACCCAAGGGACAGAAGTTTGTGGGGGTGGAGTGGGGTCTCCAACTTTTGAGAGAAGCCTCTTACTGTGGGGGGTGGAGTGGGACAAGAAAAAGATGGTTCTCAGGAGCCAGTTGTCCCTGGGCCAACATCTTCCAGCACAAAAATCCAAAAGTCGGAGAATTCTAAATCGAAAATGGCCTTCTAGATTGTTATGACATTATATTTGTCAAGGTAGGAGGACAGATTTAAAAGTTTATTAGCTCGATGTGTAACATTTAAATATTTAGACATATGGTGGGTGGGCCTCCATTTGTACTCCTGTCCTGAGCCCTGCAAACGTTAGGGGCAGGCATGCTGAGAACTGTACTTGGAGACTGTTGGAAATGAAAATCAGTGTTTTACAAACCATAAAACCTATTAATAGGCACCCCACAATAAAGACTTGTGATAAGTGAATAAATATAGATCACATTGTTGCCTGTTATTTCCTTAGCCCTCTCCTGTTGGCTACAACTATCACTATTATTATCATTTTAGTAAGAATGGAAGTATCATTATTTCCCAACCTTTATAGTATATGTTACTGTGTTAAATTATTATGGCTATTTGTTTATTACCTGTCACTCTACTAAAACATAAGTTCTATGAAAAGGTGAGCTTTGTCCAGACGGATCACTTGTTCCTGCAGTGTCTAGGACAGTATTTAATGCATAATAAACATTAAAGAAACACTGTTACTTAATTCATCAGATAGCAGGTGTTAGAACACACAGCTCACAGGCCTCAGAGGTTTATAAACGCCAGGTAGTTTTTACCTGTGACTGGTCAGGGTAGCTTTGCAGCCCCAGTACACCACTGCCTACTCCCCTTCCTCGAGCATAGCCACAATTAAAAAAAAAAATTTAAACGAAACTTTTAAAATTAAAAAAAAATTAAAAACGGGCCATTTTCCATGTTGGTGCCTTGTAGATTGTCTGCAAGATGTCCAACAGAATTCTCAAAAAAAAAAGCATGATGCTCAAATGAGATTGGAAAATGCTACATCATCTCATTTAATCCATGGTGGGAAGTCTGACATTCATATATGAAATTGCCACAGACTCAGAGAGGTTTATCAGTCGACTCAAAGTCACACAGCCAGCAAGAGACGGAATGGGCTTTGAATCCGGAGAGTTCAACTTTCAAGACTGAAATTTTGATCACTAAACTTTCCAAGTGTAATATGAATTTGATCGTGTCCCCTTCATCAATTGACTATATCAATAATTCATAGTGTTTTCCCCTCCCCAAAAAAGCAAAACTTGGTGACTTTTAGTCGTTTTTCCACTTAAATCCATTTGACAACACGTGGCTTTGTAGGAAAAGCCTAATATCAGTTGAAAACCACCATCTATACCACCAAAATCACTCCCAGCTTCCCACCCAAGCCAACATCTTTATCAGGTATCTTGCAAGAATCATTAAACCTCTGTTATCTTTCAGGAAACACTTATGTCAAGAGTGATCTCTATGTCCCTAATAATGTGCCTTGCAAAGAGCAAGGGCTCAATTCACATTGAGTGAAGGAATAAATGAGTGAAAAATGAATTATTAAAAAAAAAAAAGACTAAAGCTATGCTTTAACCTACTTCTATGACATATTCCTGGTACTATAATGTTAGATGAACTTGTTAACGACTTAGAGTTTCCACTTATTTTTCCGTATTTCCAGTGGAGATAATATCTACTCTATCTTCTTTGCAGGATGTTTGTAAAGAACAAATGAACTAATAAGAGCAAACACGCAGCATTTCTACGCAGCAGGCGTGCTCTGAAAACGTCACAGACATTATCTTATTTAATCTTCACAGTGCCTAGGAAAGGAGTGGTAGTATTTATCATTCCCAGGAAGAAGACTTGCCCAAGTGTGCTCGGCTTATCACTGGGAAGTACACAGTAGTTTGGCCATAGAGTCTCTGCTCGTTACCAACTCCGCATGTATAAAATTTTATTAATTATAAAGCACTATTCAAATAACAGGATTTCTTATTATTATCCACTCTTCGAGAACAGACATGGCTCCCGCACTTTGGACGTCCATCCAATGCTTGCCCTAATTGCTCTGCAGATCTGTTTGCCTTTTGTTCTACCGCAGTCTAACTAGAATTTTGGTTTTGAGGGACCGAGCAGACAGTCCCGCCCCCTTTTATTAAGCTCGCTTGTCGGCTTTGTCTTATGTTGCCCTCTGGCCCGGCCTTGGTAGCATAAATCTAGGTTTTCACAAACAAAAGAAAGCAGAGGCCCTCTGGTTGCTTATTACGGGATCTGCATCCTGAATCCAGCCGTCCCAGCCCCAGGAGCGGTGTGTTCAGAGCCTCCCTGATTGAAACTGGCCAGATGTTTGGAAATTGAGATGCTTGCCCAGGCTGCCACAAAGGAGCCTCCACGATGTGAATTCCGGATGGCTGGTGGGGAGGGGGAGGGGCCGCGTAGGGCCCCATAAAGTGAGCAAACAATAAAGAGATGATTATAGGTGTCTCACTTCAGTGCTGGCTGGGTAGCGAAGCATACCTGAATTGAGTTTTAAGCATTAATTATGAATCGAATTCTCCCATTTGGGAAACAGCGGTTTCAGCTTTCAGGATAGCGGGTACAGTATTATTTTCAAGTGAAAATGTGAGCACTATAGAAACAGAGGTGCCTGGTTGTGAGACTGAGGCTGTTCGTAATGGTGGTGACTTGTGAAGAAACAGCACACCATAGCGGAGAGAGCTGTGAGTCCGGGTTCACACCCTGGGTCCCTCACTGGCCAACCACATGACCTTGAGAAGTTCTTAGTCTGTTTCCATCTTCTCCATGACACAGGAAGTATATCTGCCTTGCAGGGTTGTTGTGAGTATAGCAGGACCTCTCTCTTTCGTTATTTCTACACCTTTATGCTAAAGCCAGCATCAAGGTTATGAAGGGATCGGGAATAAGAGAAAAATACACAGGGCAGAATTTAATCAAGCTAGCTGCTATTAGTCAGTCATTTTACAAATGTCTGGTTTTCTCATTGAATGTGTCCCCTCTGGCATTGTGCCTCTCCCTATATTTTCATAGATATTTTCTGCCTATTTTTTCAGACCATCAAGGTTCTTTAACCTTATAGCATCCATAGCACGTCCAAACCAAAAGACTCGGACTGACCCAGATCCAAATCCTCATTTCATTATTCGTAAATTTTGTGACTATAGGCAGTTCTCTTAACCATTCTGAGGCTCAATTATCTTATCTGTATAGGAAGAATCACAGTAACATTGATCTCACAGAGTTGTGAAAATTAAGTGAGACCATATGTATACAGTGTTTATTTCAGTGGAACATGGTTAACATTCAAAAGATGGCTACTATTACAGTATTAGTATTGCTATTACTATCATTTCAAATATCTGCATTTATTATATGGATAAAATATCTAGATGAGATGCAAATTTTGTTTTTAATATAATATCTGGGGTCATGAAGCAACATTTAATTAAAAGTATTTGTACTTGCAAAGCCCTTACAATCTTCACATGTTCTTAATGTGCAATTCTGGGGTCAACAACCCCATAAAGAAACAGAACGTGTTACTGCTGAGTGGACTAAGCCTCAGAGATTTCAAGTGACCCGTGGGACATTGAACAGCAAGACCGGGGCAGCTGAGATCTTGAATGCTGGAAATGGCTCCTGGTTTAGCAAATAAGCAGAAGCAACAGATGTGACTTGAAAAATTTGGCAGCCAAAGCCTGGCTAGATTTGATCCTGCTTCATCTTTCCAGTATCTGCTTCCCCCATGTCTTCAACACATATCCTAAGCTCCAGTGTTAGAAACACTTAGAGATCCCTCAACACACTATGTCATTCCATCCCGCCCAACTTTGGACATAGGAAAGAAGTCACATGTTCCACTGCCCATCTAGGTGGTATTATGGGCACCGTAATCTCCTATAAGGAGTGAGACCAATGTTATAGGCAGTAAAGTAAAGCATTTGTTTTTAGTAACTTAATAGAGACCTTTTTTTCTTTCCAGAAAAGTATTTTAGAGATGGAAGAAACCTCAGATCTACTCCTGTTTTACCTATGAGCCTATCAAGGCTCAGGGAAGCCAAACTTCAGCCCCAAGACCACCTCCCAAGGTAAAGGGAAAGCTGGGGACAGAAAGATAGTTTCTTGGTCCTAGAATCCCTTTTTCTCATGGCACGTTGGGATCTAAAATGGACTAAACATATTTTGCAAAGGACTTCAGCCTTGTGGCTCCACTGTCCCTGTAGCATCACGTGCCTCTGTAAGAGCTAAGGGTCAAAAGAACCGTTTGCTTATAGTCGTCTCAATAAATTTTAAAGATGTTATTACATTGTCGTGATTAAGAACTGGTAAGAGTAGATGCAATATAAGATCTCGGCCATGAAGCTTAATAGTCCTTAGCTGATTGCCACCCGCTAACTTTTTCCTTTTTCTTTCTTGTCTTTTTTCTTTTTTTCTTTTTTTTAAGAAAGAACAATTCCACCCAGGACTCTAAAGCTCCTGGATCCAGCAGCACTTTATATTTCCTGCCATAACATTCCTGGACTGGAGCAGCTGCCAGTTGAAATGAGGACTATGCAAATAAACACAGGACGTCTGATCCCCATGGCACAGCCAGCGGGCCTGACAGCCCAAGAGATAGGCAGAACGGATTTCTGTACAAAGAGAGGTGACCTTTCACACACTTTGAAATTCTCTCGCTGTTCTTATTATTGTCTAACACCTTCTTTTCCCTTCTTTTCTTCCTTTTGAGTGGAGTTAGGAGGAAAATGTCAGATAGTACCATCATTTTCTATAGTTGGCAATGGAATTGTGTGAATCTCAGCTTCTAATTGATGAGCAAAGCATAATTGTGACAGCACTATGTATTTAGTGCCTACAGATATAAGAATTAGATTTGGAACTCTACTGACGTCATCTCATTTAATTCTACCTTACAAAGTGCTTGTTACTATATCTACGATACAGAGGAGAAAACAGTCTTAGAGAAGTACTTACATTATTTCCACTGTATCATGTGGTTATGAAATGCTAGGGTCCATTGACTAGTAGGAATGAAGGATCCATTTGATGGTCCATTAATTGATTTTTTTCAAATCCCTAAAATACCAATAAAAAAAAAATTTCAATGTTGGTAATAAATGACTTAAATTCAAGAGAGTTTCCAGGAAGGACAGATTCACAGTCTACCAAGATCCCTCAAGGGTTGTGTTTGACATGAAACAGCAAATCTCTTGTCATTAATGCTAAATTGTGTAAAACTCACAGTGTTCTCCCAAAATCCTAGCATCTCTTTGTAACCCATCATGAGTCAACACTCACCATGCTTCTAAGTTTGTAGCATTTTGCTGAGAGCTCTATTGCTATGTCCCTCGGCACTCTGACAATTTACGTAGTATAAGAAATGGGTTTTCAAAGTTATCATGTCCATGGTCAGATCTCCTTGGGTGTTCCAAGGATTCCCACAGAAGCAGCTTGTGCTCTGATAAGTCAAGCCAGTTGAATATTACACATCCGGTGGAACTGTTTTGTATGGAGAGAATATGGAAAATATCAGCTGCATAAGGCAACAATATAAAGCAGTGAGCAGTGGCAACAACATAAAAAACAAAGGGCTAGTCTATCTATTATGCAAATGCCTGGCCACTCAAGGTCATCAAGGTTATTATTGCTCAAGGTTATTATTGCTTAGAGGTGATAAATCAGATCCTAGAAACAGAAGTTGTTTAGGTTCTCTGGTCTCATTTGATAATAGACTATGTTTCCAGGTTTCTGGTAGCAAGCTGAATCTAATAAGAATCCTTTTCAATAAAAGTATAAGAACAACAAAGCTGAATGCTTCAGGGGGGGAAACTGAGTCAGGGAAAGATGGAAGCCATGCACAGAGCAAAGTAAAGATGCATGAACATTTCAGCAAAGGGGTGGCTCGTCACCAGAGTCTGAAGTGCAAATGCAAGATAACGACTTGCAGAGGTGGGCAGGATGCGGGCAAGAGAGAAAGGACACTGGTCTGTGAGATCCTGAAGGCAGCAAGGCCTCGTCTGAAAACCTCTGGGCTCGGGCAATGCCACTCGTGTCCTTTCTCCTGCCCGAGCATTCATCAGCCTGCATGAATTCCTGCTGTAAAGGCCGGGCTCCTACATGAGAACTATTTCTTATTCAACCCCATGTAGCCAACACACAGAGTGCATGGAACTATAGAACTGCTCATAAAGATGGGGGGAAAAAAACACAGACATTTGGGTGTTCTTCCGTCCACCTGCCTCTCCTCTGCCACACTCTAGACTGTCTGGACCCCAGAAAGAGACATTCTCTGTGTCTCTCATGTAGTTAATCTAAGCGATAATATTTAATGCAATGTCTATTCCTGGAAGAATCATCTCTGTGAGCAACTTTTCCCCCTAAACGTAATAACTTTTCCATTCTGACTATTTGGCCTTCCTCAAATATGAGATGTCATGCCTCGTACAGACATTGTCTTGGAGAAATAGAGCAGGTTGCGCTGTGTTCCCAAATCGATGGTTTAGTACCCCCACCAGGGTGAAGGGAGGCCCCTCAGAAAAAAGTTGGGGGGGGGAACATGTGCCTGAAATAAAAGTGTCTAGAAAACTTGCTGAAGCTGCACCGAGGAAATAGATTTTATATTCTTCCCTTGATTAGCATTCTAATGGTTTCTGACTCAGGTCTAACAGCTTGGAGAGAATATTATAGGCAATTGTGTAAATAATACAGGTTTTTTTTCAGTGTGTCCAAATGTATAATTAAATGGATAATGTTACAGCTCCCCAAACCCACTAAGGCCTACTGCCTAAATGGAGAGCTTTTGAAATTTCATCCCAATACATGGTTACATGATACATTGCTTTTATGGCCTGCTGGGCAAATGACTAGTGGTTTGGAAAGAGTCTGAATGCATATTTATAGTAGAAAGCACAAGGATGTTTGGAGGGCCACTAAAATCATTCTAGTAAATAACATGAATTATACAAAAGCATCTCTTTATGGATCTGAACTTTTCTGATGCAGGATGCGCATCCATACAAACACACTTCATCTCCTTAATGTTTGCAAGTAACTCTTGCTCCAAATTCTATGCAATCAGATGTCAGGGTTCACCAGATTTGAAGGAGAAATTCAATTTCTGATATCCCTCTGCTATGTTCGATGTCTTCTAGAATTCTCAGGGGGTGTAGTTTCCATGACCGTTCAAGCAGACCAGGTCTTGAACCCAAACTTTTGTATCTGTGTCCGTCATTTCATCCACATCTAATAGGAACCTCTGAGAGCAAGGACCTCTGACAGTGAGACTTTCGTTTGGGACTCTGAAGGTCATGAGTGAAAATGAGACTCGCTGGGAGGCTCCGTGGGTGCGAATCGTGCTGAGTTCAGAAACCAAAGCCTTGATGCTTGACCTTTTCAACCAGCTAGCTGTGCCTCCTCAGAAGAGCCTCCTCACATCTCTGAACCTCCGTTTCTTTATCTGAAAGCACCAAATCATCGTATCTTCCCTTGCCACCTCACGGTTTCAGTGTAATAATTGAAAGAGATGGTATACTTCAAAGCGGATGGCTCATAGCAAGCGATATCGACCCACAGTCAGCGGTTTATAAAATAAGTATGTTCTATTCATGACTTCACTTATTTAGACATGATACTAGGTGAAGGCCTGTGCTAGGAAGTAGAAATAAAACAATAACAAAGAGAGGGGTCTCTGCCCTCTGGGAAGAGTTTACAGTCTAGTGGAAAGAAAACAATTGAATGTGATGCAACATGTGTCACAATGGGAAAAGTAAAAAAGGCCACAGGCCGCGATGAAGCATTAGTACAGAGCCCCTGGTATGAGCACTGAGGCTGGTGTCAGGGGGGTCGGTAAGGAAAGTTTCAAGAAAAGATATGGCAGATCAATAAAAATCGGGCTTTTGACATTAGAAGGGAAGGGAATCGAGAGAGGAGTGTTTTCAAGCTGAGACATAAGCACAGGAAACGGTTTGGAGAAGAGAGAGAGGTACAGGCTGGTTGCCAGGAGAGGGTTGTGCGGTGAGGGTGGGGATGGCCAAACTGGAAAGACTCGTGAGTCCTGTGAATGGGACGGGCCCCAGCAGCTCTCCTCAGCCCTGGTGGGGAGCACAGCCTCCAAACCCCCTTCCTTCTACCCTTGGGCCTTTCTCCAAAGGGGCCTCGGGCTTTCTTATATTCCTCCCTCCTCTGAGCTGGCCGTCTGCAGCTGCCTCTCATCTGGCCAGGCAACATGACCCTTCCTCGGTAATGCCCCCTCCACAGGCTTTTTTGGAGGTTATAGAAGGTTCCATTTCAAATACACTTGAAGTGTAATATAAGAAGGACCCCACCTGGGAAAAAGAGCAGCATAAACGCCATGCATTTCCTAGCTTAATCCTTAGGTCTTTTTCTAACCGAGAGAACTGCCCATTAGTGGGTCTGGAAATCAAAGTAGTGGGCTTTGATCAGCGGTACACAAAATAAGATAATGAATAGAATAGAATAGGATAGAATAGGATAGCAGAATAGAAAAAAATAGAAGAATAGAATAGAATAGAATAGAATAGAATAGAATAGAATAGAATAGAATAGAATAGAATAGAATAGAGAGTGCTTCGCATTAGGAGAGGGCATTATATCATAAAATACTCTATTTCAATTACATACATTTGTATATGTAGGCAGCGAGTTGCCATGCAAAATGAACTCCTTGCTGTGAGTCTTGGTCAGAAAAGTTTGAGAATCACCGTTTTTCGCTGAACCAGCGTGTGAGGTTTAGCCAATTTTTTTCTGTAGAACACTATGTTAATAGATGTTTCACAAAATAAAACTGATGCTAGCAACACATAAAGGATTAACTAGAAACCCCTTATTAATATCAAATTTACATTAATTACATGAGTCAAGTATTACGTTTTTAACGTGCGAGGACCCATTGGTTTTTCTTTTATTTAATCCCTCTGTCTGAATGACCATTAGTGAGCACATATGCATGTGCTGGAAATGTGACTAAATTAAATAACAGTAATAAAAAAAGATTTTTAAAAAATATAATTTAATTATATATTTGAGAACACAAACGTCTAAATGTGAGTGTGTATAATTGCAACTGGCACTCTACTAGGAAATGGTGCGCTTTACCAGAGAAGGAAAGGACGTTGCCAGGACCCCTGGGTGTGTGAAGTGGGGGCACTGAGCAGTGCATTATCATACGCCATTTATATCATAATCACAGGTCGATGTATCTTTTCAACATGTTTGAAAGTAATTCAGTGTTTATCATTCATCATTTATAAACTCAAGAATGACTTTGGGTTCTATTAGTACTTTATCATCAGAAGAATTGGTTTTGTTGAGAAATAAATCTGGGAAGTTCTATCAAAATTGTTTTAGATTCAGAAGGGACCTGAGTAAACAGCGAATCACCTCATTTTCAGTAAACAGCGAATCACCTCATGGACAGTGATATGTCTCAACACACAGTTGTCATGTGTTGAGAATTTGACATATGCTTGTTACTTATGTAAGTAGGTTAAATACATAATCCTATTGAATTCTGATGAGAATCCTACAAGATAGGTCATATTTTCTTCAGTTTACAGATATGAAAAAATTAAACTTTTAGAGGTAAAATCATTACACTAATACAAAGAAAATATCACTCCATATTGCACAATTAATAAATGGTGGGACAGGGACTCAAGCTCAGGTCTGTCTAATGCCAAGCCTGTGACACTCATTCCTCACTGTTCCATTGCCACAAAGGACCAAGTTTCTTTTGTGCTTCATGCTAGCCTTTCCCTCTGCCCCCTACTTGTTATTTATTATAGAAAAAAGGAGCAGCTAATTTACATAGAAAAAATCCAAAACCCACGGAACCATTTTTTTTAAACAGAAGGTAGGGCCACTTTGCTGGAAAGACCAAAGTGTCCTTTCTCTTGTATAATTCATGCTACCAAAGACGGAATACAAACCATATCACAGGCCCTTCACGAAGGCCACGAGGTAACACGCAGACTCTATCTGCAGATCCAAATACTCTCAAGTCAGATGCTGAAGTTTATATTTAGAGGAAAATAGTTGGAATCCCAGCCTTGGACTTGGTTGTCAGCCATAAGCTTTACTTGAAAAGGCTTGAACATTCAAAAAATGATGAAGACACTTTCATCCCACAGACTGTTTCATTCCCACTTGGCTTTATGGAACTATGCATGCTCTGCCAGTTAGAAGCTAGAAACACAGGAGTAAGTAAGGACACCCTAAATATACACCAAACACCTCTGATGATCATTCTGTGACTTTTTGGTGTCCTCAACACTCCAAGTATACACTCTACCCAGTCTTGGTGAAGTATAGAAAAATATAATACTTTGAGGCAATGTCTTTGGAGATTTAAAATATTTTAGAGGTATATTTCAGACTGATCCTTTAAAAGACAACACATTAAATAGATCTTAAATCACATTGCTTTTCTTAATGTACCTTTCTTTTAAAAATAGATCTGCAAAAGGTTAAAACCGGATGGACAGTGACAGAGTATGTGACACAATCCGCTTAAGTTACAAGTGAAGACACGAAGACTCCAAGTGGCGTGTGACTGGAAAAGTGTCTCCACGCTGACATTTCAGTTCTTGGGTCTCTGATTTCATCACCACAGCACCTGACTTTGTCATCGACGGGTTTGAATACAACTCGCTTCTTAGAAAATCCGGGTCCTACCTCATAGAAACAGGGTAGGTGGTTGCATAAAGCAAGCGTAAGATGCCAGCGTAAGACATAGCAAGTTACATCATTCAAAGACTCCCTAATTTTTACATAGGAGAATTAGAGGAGAAATTATTAGAGGAGAAATACAAGATTCCCTACGTGTATTCCTACATGTATTTCCTAAGAAGAAAAAATTCCAAGAGTCTTTCCATCCTTAGTTTGCTCTAAAGGGAGCTCCAAGCAAGAATAGAAGAGACTGAAATGAGACCGAAGCCAGGATTAAGGCGAAAGATACTATCTGAATGGACAGGCCTCGATCCTGATTAAGCCCCCACTTGAAAAGCCCTGAGTCAAATTCTCTAAGAGTAAAATGTAGCCTTCTGTTTAGTGGGTTCCTCCAGGGAGTCCAGGGGTATGACCTGTGGCTCCTTTATGTTCCCATAGTGTGCAGAACGAAGGAGAAAAAGGAAAAAATCAGTAGTCGGAAGAGGAAGGGACATTGGTGTCTCCCTTAAATACCTTAATAAACCAAAGTGTCATCACTCTCTCCAGAGGGAACAGGGAGAAAATGAGCTCTAAAACATACGATACAAGCTAAAACCCACAATTCTGTTTCGTAATGCCGTGAGCACTGCAAAGTGAGATAGCACTTAGGTACACTGCCTCATGGAGCATTCTCCCAAGACGCTGTCCAAGAATCTGCGGCTCAGGCTGCCCTCCAGAACCTGTATATAAGCTTCCATGGCAGCCTCCTCCTCTGAACCGCCAAAAGCCACCTAGTCCAGCCTCCCTACCTTACTGATCAGCAAACAGAGCCCCCAGAAGGGGAAGGGCCTGGCCCAATAACACTGGGCCAGGAAACGCTGGGGGGTTCTCTGCTGCCACAGACATCATCTCCTTGACACGGAGTTAAGATTGGCTCTAGGTTGTATCCTTTATTTCTAATAGGAAAGGAAAGTTACCATGACAACAGGCAATAATTACTAGGGCCGTCAAATGAGAAACTAGATTCTATCCCTCCTCCTCCTCCTCCTTTTCGAGAAATTCATTTAAATTGAAGTGAATTTGGGCCTGAGCCACAAGATAGTTAGTCCTAATTCAGAAAGTTGGAGAAACATTTGTGTAGTGAGTTAATATGTTTACATCTTGGTGGGCAATTCATTTGGAATCTCCGATTGTCTGGTTCAGTCTGTGTGACCCTATGTATCTTCACCTCAGGCCTTGCTGAAACAACGGAAACCAGAATGACTTGGACGTCTGTGCTCCAGCATTAAGTAAACTCACTTTTACCATCTACCTTCCATTAAACGTTCCATAACTGCTCATGTATGCAATCGCAGCAGGTGTCTCGCAGACCAAAAATAGCCCAATATTTCACAAGTGTTTGAGAATAAGGACAAGGAGCTAGAGCAAACTCAAGGGAGACCCCGGGTACTTCTCTGTGGCCAAAGATGTCTGTTAACAGGCGGCTCCATCTGGCTGTGGTAGGTGGTTGCTTACCTCACAGGTGCAAGACCACACACACACACACACATACACACACACACACACACACACACACACACACACACACACACACACAGAAGTCTGCATATTTCATCTGGTTTGGGTTCCTCCACTCTTGATTTTCTGTTAATGATCAGACATCCCTTTGACATTCTGAAGAGTTACAAGAGAGAGGCCAACAAAGCCATCAGGCTCAGCTTTTTTGGGTTCAAGTGCTTTTCATTCTGTACGTGCAGGAGCCTCATTGAACTTACCATCAAAGGACACTGTCATGTTTCCATCAGAAGGTGCACTAAGACTTGGACTACTGAACGAGATAACATCAAATCAACTTTCTGGTGAGTGTCTGTTTGTTTTAGCTAAATCTCTTATTTAGTAGTCATTTATTATTTTTTTTCAAAAGAATCAGACTCTAGAGGGAGGATGCAGGTGCTTACTAAAGAGTTGCATAGGACAATTAGGGGGAAAATCAAGGGAAAAATAGTCACAAATTACAAATAAACATATTTGAAACATCATCTGATAAAAGATGACTGAACACGAAATAATAGTTTTACTTAAATCATCGGATTCACTTAGGTGGAAACTAGGCATCAGTTATGTTCTGAAAGGTGTTGTCTCTTTCCCTTGTTTTTAATCTATGCCCCTCAATCCCTCCCTACCCCAAACAACAACAAAAGAATCTTTGCTTTTAGGACCCATTAGAGAAAACGAACCAGTTCAGATGGTCAAGTTTTACACTTCTTTTAAGGGCTATAGCTTTCAATTTCAAAGTCTTGTCCTGAATGGACATAGTTCTAAACACACTATGTACCTTTATCCTTCACAAGGAGCCACAATTCAACTTGTCGAACACCAGCTGGCTTTGGCTAGTGAGTAAACTGATTATTAAATATTGGTTTACTGTTGAAATGAAGGAAGGTCTAAGGCCATTGTTTATCGTGTGAGATGTGCAGATATTCCAGGTAGAGAACGTATAATCTTTGCATTCATGCCTTTAGACGTCTAAATATTATTCCTATTGTTCTTGGCTCCCACAAGAAGTCCGAAATCCCAGTCTTCCCTTATCACCTAACACTTGTCCCCAAAACAGAACATTTAATTTAGTTTGCTGTTGTTAATATTCCTGAAATAAAACCCTCAGTCTCCCCAAAGCCTCCAGTAATGTCAGATACTCCAATGCTTTGAATAAGTGCTATTATTTTGTTGTTGTTGTTTTCATTTCTGCAACTCATGGACAGGGCTTATTCCCACAACTATTAGTCAATGGATAAAGAGGCAGTGCCTCCATGAAGACAGGATAATTTATAAAATAAACAGCTTTAGAAGTAAGAATTTAGAGCCAGAGACGACTTCCTGGAGAACTTACGCTTCTTTGGAATCCAAGAAGTGATGCAAGAGGCATCGTGAAATCTTATCTACAATGCAAGCAACAGGGTGGCTCCTGCTAATTTCTGAGTTGCAGAGCCTTATCACAATTATTTCAAAAGCCTTATAGTATGAACATTTAAAAATATTATAGGTAGGCACCTCTCTAGCTATGGACTCTAAATTGCATTAGAGTCTTTAGTTAAGTTGTTTTTTTAAGTCTTGCTTCCCAATGAGCATCAGTAGTGTGGGTTTTTTTTATCTCTCTCTCTCTCTCTCTCTCTCTCTCTCTCTCTCTCTCTCTCTCTCTTTTTCATATTAAACACCACTTAGGATATTACAGAAAGAAAGTTACTGCTTTTACTGTATCTACAGCTGTGCCTCTGAGATAACGTGTGTATCATGACCAATATATGGAAATGCAAACCATGAGACCTGCTCCCTCCTGGAATTGCTCTCCACATCAGAGGAGCCCAGGTCAAATGTCTAAATGGGCAAAGTGTCAGGAAGAAAATTGAAGATAGTGTAGAATAAGGCAAGGAGGAAAATATAAATTATGAAAAGATGAGATATTATTAGCAATGCTCTAAGCTATATGTAAAATTCCTTAGTAAGAATGACTTTAATTCGTTTCATTTTCTCGCTGAACAAGCATTCAGGAAGCAGTCATTTGCAAGGTGGTCACTATTGCTCCAGCATCATATCCTCATCCAGGCAGATACAAGTCAAGAAAATGGTGACAGAAGCATGTGTACTCTTTACTGGGGAATCAGATGCTTTCCCAGGCACCTTCCAGAGAACTGTCCCTTACACCTCATGCCAGGCTGCTTCACATGGGCTCTCTAACTGCAAGGGACATTGAGAGAGGGAAACAAGATCTTTACAGCTGGCTTAGCCTTAGACCAGTGATGATCTACTGGCTTGGGCCAATAGCAATTCATAAAACACACACACACACACACACACACACACACATTTTCGTTAGCAAGAAGGAGATTACAGGTACAGAATAGACAACTAACTGTCCACCACAAGAGGTGTGGGGGCAACACAGAATGTTTTGAGGCCAGACCAAGGTTAAGTACTTCTAACCTCTAACTTCTAGGACAGGGTCTCAAAGCAATCTCTCTTGAAAGAGATTGGAACACATGGAATACCACTGTCATCCCTCATTCAGCAGTTAGCGCTCTTCCTTCCTCCTTCTTCACTCTGGTTTCACTTCTGTATCTTTCTATCATTCTGCCGCTCTTCTCAAAATGCCTTTCAGCTTCCTGAGCAATTGTTAGGAGATTATATCTCCCTCAAAATACAGCTCACATTTATCTTGATCCTTCTCCTTGACCTGCCCAGTACAAAGCATCTTACTCCCCATCGTGCCCACGTCCAGCCCTGGGAATGTTGTCTAGAGCTCACTCATTGCACTACGATGCACAGTTTAGTGCACTGTCTCATGCACTAAAGGTTCTTGAAAGCTAGTGAGTCTCATCTCAGTGGAGATTTTCAAGCAGAGGCTAAAGTAGCCATTTAATTGGGGTAATACAGAGGAGATTCAAGCATAGGGTAGCGATCTAGCATAGACGAACCTTGAGGTGACTTCCAGCAGTCTCTGGGAAAGCACGCTGTGCCAGGTCGTAGGCTACATGCTTCCTTACACACCTATACACTATTATTGCCCACGGTCACAGAGTAAATGAGTGCTGGAGATGGAAGTCAAACTAGATCTGACTCCAGATTTGTTTACATGTTAAATTTTTAAAGCTTAAATGAAAAGAAATAGGATTAATGGTTTCCACTACAGCACTCTCATCTTTATGGTAAGAAAAAAGCAGAACTGAAAATCAATGACTTTTCTTGGCATGATGAGAGAATTGGGGTCGCAGGGCAGACCACCACTCCTGAAATCTGGAGAGACAGGTGAATAGAGTGTCACAAACAGGATCTTACCTGGAGTAGAAGCCCTTAGAACTACAAACCATTAGGGCCCTTTAAATGGCAGTTTTGATGAGCTGTTGGAGGCTGAGAGCACATTATGTTAACAGTGAGAAATCCCTGGAGACAAAGTCTCAGGGAGGCTTGCACTTTTATGGGTTTTAGCTCTAGGAACTGAACCAGGTTCTCATGATAAGGAGTTAACAAAGATCCCTTGTGGCTCTGACCGAATGAAAAGTAAACATTGTGAAACATGCTCAGAACCTTCGCCATAACAACAGCCTTCTCTCCAAGCAAAAGGACTTGACCAGAGCCTTCGTCCTCATGGTGGCCGGGTATTTCTCTGACTCCAGCCTCCTCTAGACTTCCTATGTCATCTACACGGGAAGGAGCGGCAAACTAGGTCACAGCCTGGGGGGCACAGGCCAAACCACAAGACTCAGATTTAAAAACAAGGCTATACAACACTCTGCTTTTCCATGTCTTACTACCACACCAAGAAGGCTCCAGAACAATAACTGTAAATCACAGCTGAACCATCTGCAAGATATCTAAAGACAACAAAGGAGGATAAACGAGGACACTAAAAGGACTTGGAAGTCTCCAACACCTGCAGCTACAGCAAACATTAAACACAGCTCAGCTCCTCATCATCTCAACCCAAAACCTCACGCTGAAGGCCTATTACTCGATACATCATGTCCAGCTTGCAACAAAAATTTCAGGGTATACTAAAAGGCAAGAAAGGAAACAACTAATGGTCTGAGATGCCTTTAATAGATATATATGATTTGACCTGTTTAGTTTTAAAACTTAAAAACAATGTCACACTGGGCTTGTCAGACTATCTAGTTAAGTGAGCAGCCTCCCAAAAAAGAAGAAAAAAAGAAAAGAAAAAGAAAAAAGAAAAAAATTAAAAGCACATCTTTCAGAAGATGTAGTTATAAAATCTATGTACTTGCCTCTTTTCTAATAGGTTATATGCCCCATAAATCACACAAAAATTAAAATAAATGAAATAAAAAAGTATAAATGAAGGTTTTCATGTTTGTCCACTACACCTGACAGGTCATGTGCAACTTGAATATACCTCTTGTTTTTGAATCCACTAGTATGGCAGGCAGAATTTTAAGATTCTCATCTCCTGGTACCCACACTTGTATTCAATTTTCTCCCTTTGAATGATGGCAGAATCTATAGAATGTGGTAAAGGAAATGGGATTTTCAGATGTGATTAAGGTCCCTAATCAGTTGGTTTTGCATTATTCAAAAAGAAGATGATCTTAGCTGAACTTACCAGTATATCGGATGAACTCCTTAAAAGAACAACGTTTTCTTCCCTGGAAGAACAAACTTAAAGCAGGAGAAACACTCTCCACTGGCCTTGGAGAAGTGGCCAGCCATGCTGTGAACTGCCTATGGGGACATCTGGTGTCTAAGAGTTGAGGACCTCATTCCTATAACCACAAGGAACTCAATTCTGTCAACAACGTGAATGAGCTTGGAAGAGAACAGCAAGATCCAGATGAGAAAGCATTCCAGACAACACCTGGACAGCAGCCTTGTGAGATGCTGCACAGAGGACCTAATTAAGTGATATCGGAACCCCCAGAAATAGTAGAGAATAAAGGGTTGCTGTTTTAAACCTACAGATTTGTAGTAATTTGTTACACATTGTAAAAAATTGAGGCAACTGGTCTTAGCAATTTGGTTGTCTCTGAGAGTACATAATTTTCAGTGAAGGGGGCCTCTTGGATCACAAGGTGCCATCTCTGCATCTTTTTAAGTGCATGTCAAAGGGGACCCAGCCAACAGAATATCCCTGCCCCCCCGGCTAAGATTTTCTAGGGCTCAGTTTCCTGGGTCTTACATCTCAGTCGTGGGGATCAAAGCATGACATCATGTTTACTCATTTTACCTCTCAGAAGCCCCATAAGTTTACTAAAATTCCTCAGACTTAAAGGTTCTCAGTTACAGCTCCTGAAATGAGTGGTCATTAAGATTTTTTGAACAGGTGGTGGAGTGGGGGTGGGCAGGACAGTATCTTGGAGTTCCCACATCAGGAACAGGGTACTACCAGCCCTGGGAGCACAAACCCCTCTACCTCTCCAATTGCAACCTCATACCCTATGAAACACACACACACACACACACACACGACTCCAACATCACTGCCAACACACCCCCCACACACATGTGCATGCATGAACACACACGTACACACCAAGGTCCTCTTTCTCCCCATGACACACACTCTGCTGCTTCAGAGTTTCAGATGAGAGTCAAGCGAGGAAACTAGATTTAAACTAGCTTTCATATTTCAAACTTGACTATTCATCATAAAAGAAATGGACAGGAAGTTTTGGATCTGAAAACCCTTTCCTGCCCAGATTCCACTCTGGGATGTTTTGCATTCTGAGCTTTATCTGGACCGGCTTGAGAAGGGGACTTCCACTGGGGGCCAACCTCTCACTGCACAGATGCATTCAGTGACACCTCAGTTTAAGTCCCTCAGAAAGACAGAGGACCCAGAGGTACATCTTATTTTGTCTCTTACTAACTGCATGGAGTTTAGAAAGCAATTCGTTTTCCTAATGTTCTACAAAATTGAGATACTAACACCTACCTCATAGGACCGCCGTGAAGATTAAATGAGGTAAAGCGAGAGAACCCACCATAACACATGACAGAACCTAAAACTGCTTCCTGCCTGTTACATCAGCCAACGTGTTTCTACACTTACATTCTAGAATTAGAACTCTGCGTTTCAAACGTTACCTAATCCACATTGTCATCAAAATAGTTACCTGCCTGGATTTGGCTCCTTATTCGTGTATTTATTTACCCTAACGAATGAGTGCCATGTTCAAGCACCAAATTACTCCTAATTAAATTCTAACACTTTAAGGTAACATTTTGCAGTTTCTTCCTCTTTATGTTTCAATGTTGGCAGCAAGTCTGGTTAGCTCTTAAAATGAACAGAGCCATCAGGCACGGCGTTGCGACTGGGCAAAAACAAGGAAAAGGTTTCCAGGGACCTATTTTGCATTCTCCCTTGTATTCAATTGAGTGGCAATTCCCTAAGGACCAATTCATGTGTTTGGTTTTATTTAAAGCATACCTGAGTAGCCAGTCCTGCTCCTCTATATCAGAGAAGTATAAATAATAACTAATATTTGTAGAGCCCTCTAAGTTGTACCAAGTATTGCAAACTCATCAAAAACTCTGTAAGAGATAAGGACAGAACTTTGTTGCACGTGTAATTCTGGTTCATTCACTGTTCTGGGCACTTTTTACATATTTTCTCATCGAATCCTTCTATCAGCCTTATGAAGGAAGTTTTGGTTACAGGTTGCCAGTGAGTGCAGGAAGGCAGGGCGAAGTTACACACGTTGCCCTGAATTATACAGATTTTAAGTAGTTGGTCCAAAACTTGAATGCAAGATGCCGTTTTTCTGTTTGCCAGAGAAAACAGATGAATTTCCTTGATGGTCTTAGGAGAGCTTTCTTCTGTGAGCTCAAAAGGAACAAAACTGTGAATGAAACACACCTCAGGAGATCCTAGTAACATTTCCAGTCTGATTAGAGCTTCTTTTACCTTGTCACTGAGGCTTCTGGGGAAGCAAAGTCTATGGCTTCACCATCACTGGATCTCCTGTAACACCCAAACAGCACCCACATATTCTGATTTTTAAATAAAGGCTCATGGAACTTTTTGAAGTAAAAAAATCAATGAGATATAGCATGTATATGCATCACATATATATGTAGAGATAAAAATGCACAAAAACTGTAAGATGAACCCATCTCAAAGGATTAAGATATTGTTCCGTGACTGGATGGTGAAAAAGATAGCACCAGCAGATGTTTAGATGACTGCCAGCTCTTATAAGTTGAATGGTCTCTTCTGCTCTAATTTAGTTAACTTATCTATATATCTCATGTATGAAAAAAAACAATGGAAGGCATTTTAATTACATGTAGAACCAACTCATTCAAAAAAGCTAGGGATAATAGGCCTAGGAAATGTTTTTCTCTGTTCTCTGGGATATTTCTCTTGATGCATGCTCACATTTGCCATTCTGGCTGAAGAATTGAAAGAGACCACTGCTGTCTTTCTAGAAGAAAATTAAAGGGATGATCATACGTTGTCATATCTGCCACTAAGTCATTCTCCCAAGAAGTACTTAGTAGGTACTTTAGCATCCCAGTCCTGACCTTGTCTCTGGACCTATCAAGTTAAATGAGACCAAATCTCTTCCAGTGAGGGATTTTCAAGTCAATAGAGGGAGAAAAAGACATCTCCAACTAACCATAACCTGTAAAGGCATTTAACAACAAGTATATTGGATGCAGAGAAAATGGGGATGCTTTCACATAAAAAATCACATTTGGCCTTGAAGGATGAAAAGAATTTTAAGCTAAGAAAGAGGGTATTCCAAATCTAAAGCAAACGCTCAGCCTTGAAAATTCTTCTTGTGCTCAGTGAATGAAGAGATCAGAGCTTAGTTTCCACTGGGGAAACCTGGAGGTCCAGGGCAGACCAAGCCAGCAATGCAGGTTGAAGGAGTCCTTGTGGCCATACTAAGGCATTCGGACTTTATCCCTTAGCCCTGGTGACTGTGCAAGACTGAGCCGGGGGAGGCACAGCTAGAGGAGCCAAGGCAATTGCAAGGTTCTACAAATGCGGAACACGAGAAGTTACGGTAACAGCACAAGAAATGAGTAGGAAAGAGGTCTTGACTTATGTGTGGAGTGAGGTAGAGAAAAGGATTCAGGATGACTCAGAAATTTCTCTGGATTGGGCAACTAGAGACTATCGCTATTTGCCAAGACACAAACAGGAAAAGGGAGGAGGAGTTTGCTTCAAATCATGAGACAAAGGCCCAGTAGGATATAGGTCCTTGTCTCAGTCCTCTTTAAAGAAAGGGATGTACCGACAAAATATGAATGAAATACAAATCAAAGCATGAATGGGCCACTGTACCAGAGCCATTAAAAAAGATATTAGAAAAAGAGAATGGTGGAAAGGACAAGGAATCAGAGATTTGGGTGGCATTAAGAATTCAGCTCAGCATTTTCCACGTGACCTTGAACAAATTAAATTCCTGCATTTCAGTTTCTATGTAAAATGTGTCAATAATAGTAACTGATGTGATTTGTTAGTTGAAAATGTTTGTGGAACTATAAGGCAGAAGATATGGGATAGTCCTTGCGGTGAGAAGGCCCCCAGGCCCCCTTAGATAATAAAGGCTGTACCCTCTAGTCTTTGGGAGTGTCACTCCCTCAGATCTTGCTCCAGCTGAAAAGAACTGTCCCAACCGAAGTGATGGCCCCTTTGGGGAAGCATTAAGCCAATGATTGATCTACTCCAGGGAATAAAGACTCCCACCAGGGGTGGCTCTGAGGAGGTCACTCAATCTTTAGTGCTCCCCGTAGATCTCTACTGAAGCTGCATCCCAATTCCACTTCTCTCCCCACCCAGTCTCAGTTGGTGATTCCTGGAGAGCTCCCTAATCACCACTGCAGCAAACTAATTTACATTAAACACATTTACTTCCCGGGAAACTCAACCCGTGGCTGGCTTGTACCAGGGCACTCAGATATGCATATCTCATATAGTGCCCCAACCTCTAGACTTACATCTCTATCTCTTTCTAATAACAAATGTCCTCTGTCTATCCCTTACCAAATTCCACAGCACTCCCTGTAAAATAACTCTTCCTGAGTTTTTCAATCTCGACACACTGACATTTCAGATTGGATAATTCTGTGTTACAGTGGGTTGGCCTAGGCATTGTGGGATGTATAGCAGTATCCTTAGCCTCTACCTGCTAAATATTAGTAGCATTCCCAAGTTGTAACTATCAAAAGACGTCTCTAGATGTTACCAAATATCTCCCCACAGGTGGTAAAATCATTCCTGTTTGACCTACAGAAGTATGTGCTACGTGTCAATGCTTAATGTTGACTTGGGTCGATTCTCTAGGGATGTTTGCTTGGTAGTGAGGACTTCTTTGAAGACACAAAGCATAAAGGGATAAATTTCTGTAGCTGGATTCCTTGGAATGCTTCCAATGATATTACAGAACTATCTGTCTGATCCCCGAAAAGTAAAATTCAACTTGGTACTTTTTGCAAAACTCTTTATCACAGACCAGGCTCTCAGAAACATTGGTGTATGGGGTTACATGCATTATAAAGAAAGGAGGGTATTCAGAACAGCGTTAGATGCTATAATTTATTCTGCATTTATATACAGTATGTCAAGGATTCACGGTACGAGATCTGATCAGCCTATCTACCCAGGGAACTCTGGGATATAAGGTCAAGCTATCAAATTTCTATAGGAGAACTATATGAAATCCTCAATATGTGACCACTTTTAACCATTACAAAAATGGTAACTTCACATGATTCAACCTAATAGTTAGCCAGAAATGCAGTCTAATTAAGGCTGTAGAACACACACTGAAAATGGTTTTGATGCCACCTCTGGTTATGGTTGCCTGGAAAGATTTTCTAGATCTCATCCAGATTCAAAATGAAAGATTTCTATGATCCATTAGTGCTATCGACACAGTGCCAAGGAAAAAGGCACATCTCATGCCTTGCATTTCTGTCCTTTTTCGAAAGAGAAGAATATTACAGAATGCCCTAGCAGATCTGTGAGGGGGAAGGGACACGTGGAGGAGAATGGATGTGTTTCTGAGAAGAGCTGTCACATAAGAGAGAATCAAGATGCATGCAGCCTCCTTTCTTAGTCCTTTCGAGTCACCGCTTCCTATATAGCATGAAAAATTATTCCGAATTATCACAGGATGGCCCAGACAAACGTCTTCAGAACTAAGCAATAAAAATCTATGCTGGGTCTTTCCTAATACTTACAAAATCCTCAGGTTTAGTGATTCTGTTCAAAAGGTGATCTTGATCCAAAAGAAGCCTCTTTGCAATGGTATGTTCTGAACAGGCTAATAGTTTAGGATAAAGCACAAGGAAGAGGTGTCCTTTCCTAAGCTACTTCATTTATTGTAAATGTGAACTAAGTCAGATTGCAGCCAACCGCACCCCCTGGCTTCACCACTGGCAGCTGAAGAGCACTTTCACAGGCAACTTCCCACAAACGTGGCCCATTTACCAATCTGCTGGTTCTCTAAATTCTTTAACTCATTACTGAGCACTTGCTATGGTTAAGCACTGTGCTTTGTACTGAGATTGGTTACAAACTTGGATATGACACAGCATCTGGCTCCTGAGGCTTGTCATACAAGGAAGAATCCAGAAAACTGAATAGTCACTTTGAGTTGATGCCAAGGCAGAAATGTGTAGGGGGTACCATGAGAACTCAAGGACATTTTAGTTCTACCAGGAGTGTTGTGTTGGAAAGGAGGCGAGGGGACAGGACCCTGGACCTGAGTTGTGAGCGAGGAGTCAGAAGCTCACCAGGTGGAGGGGAAGGTTAGGACAGGAAGAGCATCTCAGTGAGAAGGAAGTGAATGAGCACAGAAGAGACATGTGACTCAGCCGGGTAGGTATTGAAATTCAAACTAAGCTAAGGAGGAAGTCCAGGGCGTGAAAGGTTAGTTGGTGCTCGAGGCTATATCACTGTCATTGCCAACTGTACATCCTACTGTCATGTTTGAGAATTGATAAGCTAAGGAATCCCTTGCACTCATGTCCTTATTATTATTTGCCACCTCCAGTTTCACTAACTCACCAATAACTTTCAAGCATTCTCTGTTATCTGCAGGATAAAGTACAAAAATAAAGATTTTTTTAAATGGCAAATGGGTCTCCCCCGATCTTCCCTGGCTGAATCTCCTACCGCCTCCTCATTCATTCAACCCTCTGTCAGACAAAGATATAACTGGTGACATCTGCATTGAAGGCATGATAGAAAGTGGCTGCACAGCTAAAGGGGCAGGGTCCCTCTCTCATGACAATTACTTGTCTGCACGGATAACTGCTGCATGGATGAACTCCATGCAGTTCACCGCAGGTGCCCGGAGATCCTACCTACAGACTTTGTGCATCTCACTGTCTTTTCTCAGAAGGTCCTTTCCTCCTTGACGAGCTGACAAATCCCTTCCCACCCTCCATAATTACACTCTGCCTTGTGTTCTCTGGAAATCTCCCCAGAATCGAGCATCCTGCTCTCAGAACGCACTGCCCTTACCCGGTAGTTCCTGTTGCTTGGTTAGGCAACTATGGCTGCCTGTCTGTGGGTGGAATGCTGAAAAAGCTTAATAGCTGGTAAGGCAGAAATTTTAACTAGTCCTAACTGATGTGGCCTGAAAGCAAGCAACGCAGTCACACCAGCACATGCCAACTGAATTCCAGCTCTCCTTCTCTCTCCCGGACTGCGGCCACTGGGCTTTTGTCTGGTTCATCTGCCCATTCCCAGAGCCCAGCACATAGCCGAATCCTCAGTGACATTCCTGAATGAATGGAGAACTGTTTTTTTCCTGACACGAACACAGACTCTTCACTCTGCCTCCTTAGGCAGGCTGCTAACGAGGTCCATTCTTTGTGGAAGTGATAGAAAAATGTCTAGTGCTCTCTTGGGAAGCATCACTGCCCTGCGATACCTGAGTCAACATTAGAATATCATCCTGGTCTCTGTTGCATAATCCTTTCTGGCAGCAAAGGATGGGGTATGTACTGGATGCAGGGCCCCAAAGAGAAATAAAATTATAGTGAGCAACCTGGTTACTTTGCATTAATACCGTTAAAGTCGACAAGGTGTCTGTTCCTCTCATGTATTGGTTCCAGATAAAATGGCAAGCTTTTAGCCCAGCATCACTTCTAGAAGAAACGAGTTCTGCATTTTTGGTGGTTTGGGCTTTACTTCTTTGGTTGGTTGGCTGGTTGTTGGTTTTCTGTTGTGTTGTTATTTGGTTTTTTACCAGCTGTTGGCTGTTAAGGTGATTTCTGAATTGGGTTTCAGTGCTGCACATTAACCAAAGCCAGGTGTCACATGTGACATCACATGGATCAAAGAAATTCCCAGCAGAGTTAAGTACCTGCTGGTTTCCAAGCCCTTCAGTACTTCCACCACTGGCAGCTTAAAACAAAGAGCCTCTATCGTGTGTTTATCTTTCTTATGTGCTCCTTGTCCTGCCTTGGCCCCAGCCCATGGCTCAAGGTGAGTCACACAGTCGGTATGATACACACGTGTATCTTCAGTGCAATCGCAGTTGGCCTCGGAGGGGTCCTGCCTGCCAGGCTTTGTTCCTGGAGCTCTGGGTCTAGAGGGAAATGGTCCCTGACCACAGCACTCACCGACGACACCTGGGGAAGCCGTGCGGTGGACGAAGTTGCCACAGAGCAGAACACCTGCCACCACACACTGTTTGAAGTGGAATGCCTGCCAGCATTCTCTCAGCAAGAGTCTCTCGGGAGGGCCTTCTGCCTGTGTCCTTTCTATCCAGACAGCCAAGAGCGTTTCTCAACGCTCTCTTTAAAGGTGTAGCTCTCCTATTTGCCTAGCCCTGTGGAGCTCTTGAGAGGGCTTTTGCTTCCAACGTTTGGCCTGTGACACGGAGACAATGGAACACTGAAGGCCATTAAGGCAAAGGCTGTCTTTTCCATTTGCTGGGACAATAGGAGAGCAAGAGCTTGCAGGGAGTAAGAATTTATCTCAAGATGAAGGTGAGTGTTGAAATATTTATAACTACTGCCAAGAACAGTTTGGTTCTGTCCAACTTTGAAGAATACACATTCCGTGTAAGTCAATGATTACACTTCCAGGAATGCACCCCAAGAAACTCTCATGTGCGCAAGATACAAGAATGCTTCTTTCTCCTTTTAATAATAAAAAGGGTAGAAACTATATTACTGCCCATCTAGCAGGGAAATTAAGTAAAAAATGTGCCATATTAATATGATGGAATACTATACAGCCATTAAAAATACCAAAGCAGATATATATGTCGACGAGCACAGAACTCAAGAAATATAGGGCTGATATTTAAAGCAAGTTTCAGAATAATTATAGGATAGGATACGTTTATAGCTTAAAACAAAGCCGATATATATCAGGGGTTGACAGACTTTTTGTGTATATGACAAGAAGTAAATATTTTAGGGTTTACAGGCCACATGTGAGACCTGTCACATATTATTCTTTTTTGTTGTCTATTCTTTTTCACAGCTCTTTAAAATGTAAAAACCTGTCTACAGCCATGCCTGATCCCATCTCCCCTTGGAAGCTAAGCAGGGTCGGGCCTGGTTAGTACTTGGATGGGAGACCACTTAGGAAGACCAGATGCTGTAGGAGTAAAAAAAAAAAAAAATTAAAATTAAATAAGGGATTGTAAGCTGACAAGGTCTTTGAAATCTGTGAGGTCAACCAAGGGTTGCTTAGCCTAAATTAAATAAATAAATAAATAAATAAATAAATAGCTTATAGTCTTTAGAGAAATAGGCCACAGGCTGGATTTACTCTATGGGCCACAGTTTAACTCCTGGTATATTATCAGTTTGTGCATATATTTGTAGGTAAATGTATAAGAAAAGATAAAATGTATTCATAGTAGATTCGTAATAGCGCTTGCCTCTGAGAAGAGATGGAACAGAATAGGGTTGGGATGCAAGACAAAGACTCATATTTATCTAAAATGTTTTCTTTCATTCATTAAAAATCTGAAGCAAGCATTAAAAAAAGTTACCAATGGTTCATTTGGGGTATTGAGTGCATGATGTTAGATCTTTATTATTCTTCATACATTTCTGCTTTCTAAACATATTCTCCAAATAAAAGAATATGCAAGAAAAAAAAGCAGCCATTCAGGCTATTCATTCAATGTCAGATCTGTGGCTTTGGTGAGAATTAGAAAATCACTCAAGAAACTCACTCATTCTTTATCTCATGCAGCAAGTATTGGCTGAGCATCTGCTCTCAGTTAGGTGCTCTGGTTGGTTTTCTCTAGCACAGGTGTGCACATCATGAATAAATCAAATTCCCAAATGTAAAAACCCAAGGATCAGATCCTGGAACAAAGAAATGAGCGACAGAATGACATGGCCACCTTGGCAGGCAGGGTCCACAGGCAACAGCTCTATCGATCTTTCACAATAAATTTACATGGACAAGATTTACCTTTTTGGAGAATCATGTCAAACCAGTGATTTCTCAAGCTTCATTAAACAAAAGAAGCTAAAAACAAAGCATCATTGAGCTTTAACTTACTCAAGATATCAGTGTTTCTTTTTGATATCTGGAAGTACTATCAGAGATGAATGAACTAAGAAATATGAAGTTCAAAAGGAAGAATAGCTAAGTGTTTCTCAAGACGTCGAAGAAGAATTTATGTGGAAATCATTAACTTCTCTTTTAGACTTTGTCTGGTGTTTTCTGGGAAGCCACAGAGACTCTGGATTAAAAACAAACAAATGTAAGAACACCCAAATCTGTCACAATACAGTGAAAGTGAAAATGACAGCAGAACTGCCATCTAATTCTTGGGAATTTTCAGATAGTTGTTTGGAACAGAGGTCTAGAAATGAATGAGTTTAAAGCCAAACATCACTCCAGTAAGAAAAACTAATAATGCTTATATTTCATTATTGAGTGGTCAATAAAAATCTTGAAATATTATAGGCATTGAAACTGTTCCAGTTTTTTGTTTGTTTGTTTGTTTGTGTGTTTTTTTTTTTTTTTACTGAATTTAAAGATCATCTGTTAATTCCATGCCCGAACTTCTAAAGACCAGTAAGATCTCATAAATGCCATTGACTGGCTGGCTGGCCATGGCTCAGAAATGGCAGGTCCCATTAAACATTTTAATGAAATCTTTATGCAAATTTTGACATGATATAATGTAGCAAAACTCTTCTTTCTATTCCATGGCATTAACCAATATATCTTAGGGTGATTACAATACCCAATCTGCTAACTAATTAGGGACTAATTAGTCAACTTGTGTATTTATGAATGTTTCCAGTATCTTAATTGCAGGCTTGTGGAGTCTGGGGAAATATTTGTGCCTGTCAATGGGCTGAAAAATAACAGAGCATTGGATTACAAAGCAGTGATATTAAAGATTGGATCATAATAATCCTTCATGTCTTAATAGCATGTCAAAGTATACATATAACCTTTCTATCTACATTAGCTTATTTGATTTTCACACCATTTCCTAGGATAAGCATATTAAAACTTTTTTTTTTACCTGGCATTGCTGCCTGGCATGTGGCATGCCCTCAATAAATGTTGACTGAATGATTCAAATGAATGAATATAAAATACTCAGTAAATGTTGGGGTGATGATGAATGCATTACGGAATGGATGGATGGATGAATGGATGGATGGATGGATGGATGGATGGATGGATGGATGGATGAGATATAATTTACCAAAGAGAAAAAGGCTAATCAGCTTGATCTGCTAGGACTATCTTATCTCCCCAATCTATCTTCTTTGTAAAGATAGGTTGAATTTTATAGTGCCTCAGTCTCAATACATTGATAATGCTAATGATAGTGCATTTTTATCTTCATTTCTCCAAATAATAATATTCGTAGAAAATTATAAGTTGGAATACTCTGTTAACCACTTCCCCAATGCTCCTGGAAATAGTGGAAATGCATAGCATGTATTTATCCAAAATTATATAATTAATCTTCAACATAAGACAATACTAACACAATGGCTGACATATGAAGCCGATGAACCTACTTTTCTCCTCTTGTGAGTACATCCTAGCTACACTTTAGTGGTTCAACATATAGAACATTCTGACTTTTGGTCTTTCTTGAGGTCACGAGCTCCCTGGTACCCAGATAAGGATGAATTTTGGAGGGACTCTGCTTCCCACTTACCTGAACTCTACCTTCCTTACTGCATACCAGTGGCCTCAGCAGAACTGAGACTCTCTTTATTGCGAAACAGACTTAGAGGAGGGACTTCTCCTTCCTTCAGCTCTGAAGGCAATCCTTCGTTTTCCTCTTCCCTAGATGTTTCCTGCTCTACCACTTCTCCTTCAAGTCGATGGTCTATCTCAGTGACCACTATTATCCCTGAAGAATCCAGACTTCTTTCCCTCGAAAGCAAAGGTCGTCACTCCTGGCTACACTTTACAAACTCCTAAAGAATCTGAAAATAACAACAGTTAGTATGTTTGTTTTGTAACATACATAAATTATGAAATTACACGTGTAACCATGGACTGAGCACAGATACAATGAAGAACATGCATTTCATTTCAGGGTAAGAATAAACTTTCTGTCAGAGAGGCCAGAGAGAAAGCAAAACTGCCAAGCAAGGCAACATCGGTAATGAGCCAACAGCGGCTGCAATGCTATTGGCAGGGAACTTATAAAAGGAAAGTTTGAGCTGATAGCCCCGAGACAATGTGATCCTCAGATTATATTTAGACATCAGGGTATTCACACTTTAGAGAAGGATCGGTTTCATAATTTGCAGGGTTCAGAGAAAAATAAAAAATGTGGGTCCTTGTTCCAAAAAGAAGACAGGATATCAACATTAAACCAAGCACAAGACCCTCAAAGAGCTGGCACAGTTCACACCCCCACGAAGCCAGCCTTGCTTCAGAGTCCTCAGCGTGGGAGTCTGGCCTACTCAAGATGATCTGGACATCCACTTGACTCCTAAAGGTTAAAAGGGAAAATTTAGCAACTGAGGAGGACTTTTAGAATGTAAAGAATACCCTGCCCATCAAAAATCCTCTTCTATAATCTCCTTGACATTACAAATTAAATCAAAGCAGTTCCTTCCTAAGGGAGGCCTCAGGTGAAAAGTGATGAATAGACCACAGACATTTCTCACTTATTCTACAAAAAAATTCAGCCAGAATGAAAGCAAAAGGAATGACAAGGAATACAAGATAAATCAACCAAAAGATGAAACAACGGCATATCAGCAATTTCAGCTACATTCCAGAAAAGTGAAAGTAGGTAAAAAGGTAGCATCTGACTCAGCAGATTCGAGAAAGTTACAACCTAAGAGTCTATAGATGACAATACCCTCGAGAAGTGAGTGAATCTGGCCTGCAGAATCCCTGAGTCTCAGCTTCTAGAAGGATCGGGAACGATGGAAGGCCTGGGCAGCTGGGTGCCAGTCTAAAGAGAGCAATACTGGTGGAAATATTGAACAGAGGGGAGTGGGATCTACAGGACCCCCTCCTATACCAACAAAGACCAGGGGTTTATAACTGAATTAAAGAGGATCAGTCTAGTTTCAAGACCATCAGACATAGCCAGGGATAGGCACGATGATTTAAGCAGGAAGTTAAGTGAAATTCTAGACTCACCTGACACTTTCATAGAATATCTAGAGAGAGAACATAGAATATATTGGTTTTGTGAAACAACAACCCACCACTGAGAAGGAACGCTCAGGGAACAAGGAAGAACTCTTAGAAATTAATAACTTCATAATTCAAATAAATAATTCAGTAGCAGAGTTATAAAGTAAAAGGAATTTGCAGAAATATAGAACAAAAGGGCAAAGAATAAGCAGTAGGAAAATGTTTTTAAAAATAGAGACTGTGAGAAAATCCAATGTTCCACTAAAAAAAAATGATTTCTGGAAAGAAAGAAAGAGAGAAGAAGAGTACATAGGAAATACTTAAAAGCTGAAACTGAAGCATATAAGAATGCAGAGGGAGAAAAAAGCAAATTAAATAAGAAGACCAGGAATTAGAACATCATTAAATTTCTCAACAGCTATACTATAAAACAGAAGATGGTTGAGAAATAATCAAGATTCTGTTTTTAACAAACCTATAATGTAAACATTCAAACTCTCAGTCAGCTATGGGAGAAGAGTAAAGATACTTTCATATATGGAAGATCTCAAAAATTTTACTCTCCATATACCTATTTCTAGAAAGCTACTTGAGGATAAACTCTAGTTATACTTTACGTGACTGCAAGGAAAGAAAGATGGGGAATTCACAAAACAGGAGATCCCACATGGGAGAATAAAGAGAAATCTAAGGAAAGTAGCTGTATATCTATCCTAAAAAAGAAATCATTCAAATTCTATTACAAAGACAGGCTTTCGGAGAGAGAGTTAATTCAGCCATGAGATCACAGAGAAAAACCCTCCATCCTTTTTTATTTGTATTCTCAAGGTTCAACACATAAATAAAACTCAAAGATACTCAAAGAATTGACTAATTATAATGACTAAAGATTAATTTTGAATAAAATTTGCAGTTGACAAAATTTATGATATAAAGAGGCAGTATGAGATCATTTTATGAGAAGCATAGAAGTGATAAGCTTCTCTGGGCTCAGAAAACACATGAGACAGTATTTAAACACTCGAAGCACTAAAGATGACAATGCACAAGCACTTAGAGCCTTGTCGTTGTTGAAATAGGGGTATGATGGCTTTCATAAAGAGCGCCATCGAAGCTGTGGTCAGCCAGAAACTTGCATGGCAGAGGTGGGCCCTGGGCTATGGTTCATAAGATCCGAAGAGACCATAGGTGGCTGGGGAACTTATAACATTGGTAAGCATTCATTAAAAAAAAAAAAATGTATAGAACATTTTTGAGTCAAAAATTTAAAATGGTGTCTTTCTGCAGCTTGCGTTCTTTGCTCAATACTATGTTTCCCAAATATTCCATATCAATATATATATCATTCTAGTTCATCCATTTTTAAAGCTTTCTGGTATTCATTCCATAAATATTACAAATGCTTTCTTCATTCTCCTGATAACAAATATTATGGTCGCTTCCAAGTTTTGTTAGTTTGTTTGCTTTTGCATTAACAAATCATGTTGTCAGGAACAGTCTTGTATATATGCGTGTGTGACAGCAATGAGTGGTAAATTCTTGAAAGTGAAACTGATGAATTATGAAATATGCTTATCCTCAAACTTACTAGATACTGAGAAACTGCAATCCAAAATGGCGATGCTAATAGTGAGTGTTCCCACCGGTGAGTATTAGTTTAAGTTTGCTTCATATTTATGCCAATGGTAATATTATCAGCTATTTTAATTTTGCCTATGGAATAGGTTCAAAATCTCATTTTTCCTTATGGGGATTAAATTTGTTTTCATGTATGTATTGGCCATTTTCGTTTCCTCTTCTGTAAATCAATGGACTGTATTCTCCACTATTTTTTATTGGTTTTTCTTTTTCTTGCAGTTCTTCATATTGGGCACCCATTATTTGAATGATAAATAAGTTAGAGTTTGTTACTTGCCTGTTTACTTTTTCAGACTCTTATTTACTTAGAATTTTTTAAATTTCTATTATTTTATAGTAATTTCTTCCAGGCAAAACAAATCTAGCACCCGGAATCAGCTTCTGGGAAGAAAGGATAAAAGGAGAGAAGACCTAGCAATCTTTGAGTACCTGCTTATGGCAGATCCTTACGAGATCTGTCTCAGCTAGATTTCCTAAAAGAGCGTGTGCGAAGAGCGTTCTGAAGATATTAATTGCGAAAGTGCTCTCAGGATAAGTAGAGGGAAAAGTCAGGCAAAGACGTGAGTTCGGCGGAGGTCCAGCCTCTGCCTGATCCCATGGGGTGCTTTGAAATATGAGTGACTTTGTAGAGCTGTCCTGCCTTAAAGCAAAAGGCATTATGAACTTCCGAATCAGTTAGCCATCCGCTGCAGGCTACTGCCAGCCTTCTCCAGACCCAGGAAGAGAGAACAGCCTCCTGGAAATTTCCAGACAAAGCAATCTCCATCATCAGAGTGCAAAGGGATATAGTTGTGAGCCGTTGGCAGCAAAAAAGTCAGAAGAGCTGAAGGATGGGAGCCTGCCCTTCCCTTAAAGTGAAACATCGCAGCATCTACCACACATGACATGGGCTATAATTAACTGGCAAAGCTTTATTTCTGCCCCATGGTGGTTGCCGTTACCTTCATCTGTCACCAGGAGAGGACTGGCAGAGTGGACAGCTTGCCTGAGGCACATGGGTGAGAAACGCTCCACCAGGCTCACCTGCGATGAGCATCCCATTCGCACCCGAGTGTCTTGCCCTGGGAAATGGCCAAAAAAAAGATCCTGTCTCCTTGCGAACAGGTTAGGTACCTGAAAGACTACAGGCTCGCTTTAAGACATACGTTATAGAGAAATAAATCAGTTCCACCTCTCGATGTTAAGGAAACCCTCTCATTCCACATACGATTCTTTTTCTAGCGTCAGAGAGTCACGGCAGGGGAGAAGTAGCACCTGCACTCCTTATACATTAAAGGTCAGGAGAGCTGACTTTGGAACCCTGTCACCTGGCTACAAATGGAAATTGTCGCGGAACTTTGACCACACACTGCTACAGGAAAGGTCTGCGCAGGTCAGCGGGAAACTGTTCATCTCTGTGCTTAATGGTACGAAGATTCTCAGATGCCTCCCCAGCCATGCCACTGTGAACTCCACCCCCTGATCTGTGCCAGGCGCTGTGTTCGCTCCTCTGACGTGTGTCATCTCATCTAACAGAGCAGTGATCTAGGGGCCTTCCATGTCATCAGCTGCTTTCCCCCACAACGTGAGCCAGGCCGCCATTGGATCTACCAGATGGGTTAGGGATCTGAGTGAGCAGGAAATATTTTTACACAATAGGTTCTGCTGGATACTGGCTGGCAGCAAAGGCACTAAGGCAGTGTGAATGAGATGAGGGTACTTGCGGGGTTGCTTTTGTCTGCTGTAACCGATGTCCCCCAAACCACCGTGAGGTCCGTGAGGATCTAAATTCCCCTTCCTTCTCTAAAGGGCTCTCTGCTCCCTGAATAGCACGAGAGGATGCCTTGAGACTCCTGGCATTTATGAAGGGGCTGTGCCCCCGCAAGGCCCCTGCCACAGCGGTCCGTATGCTGTGCTCCGATTAAATACCGCAGAGCTAAGTGGCAGTAAAATTAAAATGGAGCTACGATGGAAAGAAATCGCAAACCAGTTGCAATTACACTCCTTTTTATCTCGGCCTCTTAAATTTTAATGCTTTTTTATGGGCCCCTGAATAAAAGGATGATCCAAGATTCATAACCATGGAGATGAATTTCCGCGTTCTCCACAATTCCCTCCTTTCACAAAGATGGCGCCGTGGACAACAGAATAAAAGACTGAACTTGAAAAGCCTGTCTGTTGCTATTGCACTGAAGGACACTAGAGGTAAAAATCACTGGCTTTGTAGCAGGTCCATAAAAACTCGGGCTGATAAGGAAGATGTTGAAGAAAATTTGACACATCGTTTTTTTGACAGTTCAGTTTTTATTTCTGACATACCCAGGAACACCTCTGCTTACAGGAATTTCCATCGCTAGGTCTCCTTGCAATCCACTGGCCACCACGTGTATTAAGTAGCTCTTTAAACTGGTATTGGTCCAGTTGATCCAGACCCCTTTATATTCTCAGTCTATACGTGTTGCCCCATTGGGAAAAGCATCTTTATTCCTCTATTCATTTACTCCTTCATTCCCTCATTCTATCCTGGGCTGAGAGTATGGCCTTTGCCACATCCTGCCATTGAATTACTTAATCCTTTCTGTGCTGCAGTTTCCTCATCTGTAAAAGGCAGTGATGACCTTATGCATGCTTTACTCACAAGGTTAGTGTGAAGGTTAAACAGGATAGTCTATGCAAAGCCATGTACGATGTCTGTACAATGTCTGCTATATAATGACCCCACAAGATAAGCCATCATCATTATTAATTTATTCAACAAGCATTTTCGAGCATCTACTACGCTTCAGGCACAGCCTTTGGTGTCGTGTCCTGAGAAGGACGAGAGGAGGCCCCATGTCTGACCTCACTGGTCTCACCTGGACTTGGCTCTCGTTCCCGCTCCTGCCTCTCAGAGATGCTAGACAAGAGAAAAGCAAGGGGCTGATACTGTATGGGTGGATTTCATACCAAGTAAACTGACAAACTATGTGTGTGTGTTAATATTGTTAATAGTTGTCTTAATAATTATAACACCTTCCCCTTAAGCTCTTACATAAAAGTCCGTGACACTTTTTACTTCTCGTTTTAATTATGTCAGTGTTCCTTTCATGATCGTTACTTTGTCTATCTTCACATTTTTACCTCTCTTCTCCTCAAATTAGGTATCTCAGCCTTTCATTTCAAAATCATAACCTGGCTATCTATCTATCCATCTGTCTATTAATTCCATATTTGCTTCTATAGTTCTGGCAAGGAGTTGTTTGAAGTAGCTTACAATAAAAGCAGTCAGACTAAAAACTTTCAAAGAAGGCTGTGTGTGTGTGTGTGTGTGTGTGTGCGCGCGCGCACGCATGTGTGTACACAGATATATAATATAATAGAAAATAGAAAAAAAACAGGAAATTTTGTATCAGAGATTTAATTAAGGAAGACACGATAGCTGTGTGCAATACTTAATCCTAATATTCCTAGAAGCTAAGGAAAACACACAAAAAATGATGAATCGTATGATTCATTGTCCAGAAATAATATTCATATAATTCATTTGGGGTGAAAAATATCTTCTGTTTTTTTTTTTCATAGTCCTAAATGCTACAATTCATTTATCAAAGGGGGCAGCCTTCACAGAAGAGGTTTGGGGTGACACAGCAAATGCTGTCCCCCATAGCAATCCCTGCTGTATCCCACGAAAAGCGTCCATTCTCTAAGTGTCCATGTTACAGCTCTCCTATTGCTCTGTCAAATCAATCCACCAGGAGTGTGAGAGACATGAAGCAGGTGACCTGGATGAAAGAAGGAAAGAAAGGAGGGATGGAGGGAGGACATTAGAGAGGGAGGGAGTGTAAAGAGAGAGAGAGAGGGAGACAGAAAGAAAGAAAATTCCAAGGAAAGAAGCATAAATCACTCCCTCAGTATTTCCTTCTCCAATGTCAGCATCTTGGCTGTGTTTATGACAGGAGTAGTTGGCAGTGAAATGAAGACTAGCATCAGGGGAAGAGTGTAAGCACATCCATAGTCGAGTGTGCAGAGGGTGAGCTGATGAGACAGCGGGTGACACTTTTTCCCAGCACTGTGTTAAGAATTCTGCACACATTGTCTTTCACGTCACTACATTGTCTGTGTTGTGAATGTGTAATATTTAATAAATCTATTTCTCTTCATTGTTGATATAATTATTACCAATCCACTGCAACTGAAGAATAGGGAGCAAAAAGAATTAAAGCAACATTCCCGGGGCCATATAGCTCATACATGGCAGAGCTGAGGTTTGAATCCTGCACTCAGATTCCAAAATTAACACTTTTTTTCTAGCTTTAAACTTTTTCCAAGAGTTTTTGGTAAATATTAAAAAGATAAACAGGTTTGTAATCATAGCCTCGGTGAGACAGCACCAGAACAGAGATGAGCACGGGCTTGGAGAACTTGATTTCAAGCTGTGTGATCCTGCGTTTGTTAATTACCCTCTCTGAACATCATCGTCATGGTCCATAAGGTAGAAAAATTAATAACTAGTTTTCAGTGATATAATGAAAGTCAGAAATAACATAAAGTGCCCCAAATGTAGTTTCAAACACATTAACAAATGAGAGCCACCTGCAGTTATAATTTAAGATCACTCCTGGTCCACACTATAAAAGCAACACTAGATCTACTTCATGACTCAAAAAAAAAAAAAAAAAAAGAGAAAAGGCATGTAAAACACTGAATGAAGAGAAAGGAAGAAGAGTGAGGAGAAAATAAAGAGGACTTTTATCAAACACCAAATGTGGACTAAAAGATTTACTTACATGTTCCATTTAACCATTCCAACAACTATGATTTCTCTCCCAGAAAAGTAAGTGACGCCTTAGAGAAGGTTATTCATTTGCTCAAATTCGCCATGTGGTAAGTTGGCAGAACTGAGATTTAAGTTCAGGTCCTCTGATCCCAAACCCATTGGCCTGATCCGTCCTACGTAGCATCTCAATTAACCAGGAAGTGAGCTCACAGGTGTGTCAACGCATTTTTCACGTCTTTTAAGATCGCCAGAGATACTAGAGAACCAGATTGTCCCCCTGGTCTCTGCCACTAACTACCGTTCTTCTCCTGGTCTCAGTTCTCCCATTTCTAAAAGGAAGCAGCGAGTCTGCACGATTTCCAAAGCCCTTTGCAGCTCTTACGTCTTACGCTGCTTCTTCCCCCAAGAACTCCACGGGCCACACAGAGCGAAGACGTCACCGGGATGCATGGAGTTTGCCCCGTTTATATTAAATTCCACATTCCTACGGGGGATACGTAATGTCTGTTGCCCACGTTCGACTCCACACTCCAATGTTTGTTTACAATCATCTGAGCATGCAGAGCTATTTTTAAGCCTGGCTTTTCGTGTAAGAAGGTCCAAACTCATACTGAATTTGATTCGTTGGAGAATGTAAATCCTCAGGATTATGGCAGGGTAAAAAGAGAAATGTAAATCACTTTAATTACCCTTTGACTCTCCTCTCCCCAATCCCACCCCCATAATTCCACTAACAAAGATGCCATTGGTTAAGCTGACTGTATCGGGGCAGAAAAGCCTTCACAGTGACAATTGATGACCAAAGGTCTTGAGGTTGTTTACTTTATCTTTTAGTTCGAAACAACAGGAAGTAATGTTTTAGGAGGCAGCTGGCCTGGGAGACAGAAAATCCAGAGTTTTGCACATCTGGCTAGAGGAAAACATCTAGTAGTCTTATTCAACTGAGTTTTTATCCGTCATGCTCTCTTTCAAAGAATACAGGCTTTGATGTCAGCCAGATGCCAGTCCACTGCTTACTGGCAAAGAGGCTGGCACAAAGTATCACAAACATGTCTTCCTGCTCCCTTCTGGTACCAACATGGGCTTTATTCTGCTTTGGTTTTCACTGGGGGCCCATCTGCAGACCCCAGCACAGAACATAAGGTCCCTGAGCACTGAAATTCTCAGTTTGTCTCTCCAAGTTGTTGCTCTATCACGAGAGCCTGGAAGAGCATCTCATTTGGAGAAGTTCCAGTTAATATTGGATGACTTATTGAGGATTTACATCCCTGGAGCACTTTGCAGAAAGGTTAGAGGTGCTACAGAGCCTCTGTTGCATAAGACAGGGAGCAATTGCTCATGGGCAGGGAGGTTCCTTGGTTGAAAACATTCTAAAGATGGCTGCGGTGATTCACAATTCTGTCACTATACTAAACATCATTGAGTTCTATATAGTAAATACGTGAACTATATGGCACGGGAATTATATCTCTATCAGGTTATTTCTAAGAGACTTTTTTAATCCCTCCAAAAGTCACATGTTCATGAACACTCAGACTTAGACTGGAACCTGACACCAGTGATGCAAGTAAATTGTGGAGCAGCTGGTAACCAAGTGAACTGGGACCAAAGGGTCAGGAATGAAAGGGAACCCTGTGTCCCATGCAAGAAAGATATGCCCCCATACTGACGAAGACAAGCTCTTTTCCTCCCAAACTCACACTCTCTTCATTTCAAGCCTCGTGAAGATAACAAGCATGGGTGTACCACCAGGAGTCAGAACTCCAAGCCTTTGCCTTACGTACTGACTCTTTCCAAACCAGCAGTCAGATGAAACACTCTTGGCCTCCAACACGGCTACTAAACACATGAGTTTTCAGGATTGCCAGGAATTCCTGAGTCTTGGTTATCTGATCAATTATTTTATATTGGAAACCACATGTACTTTGCATAGGGCATACGCTCTGCAGGCATATTTTTAAATTATTCATTCATATGCTCAACAAATATTTACTTTTCGTATTCACCAGACATTGGGCTAAGTGGTAGAGACTGAAAGATAAAACTTAGGGCTGAGAGGTAACATATATTGAGCATGCCATGCGCTTCATAAGGATTAACCTAGCTAATTATCCTAACAACCATTTAAGGCAAAGACTAATATCATCATTAACCCCATTGAAGAGTTGCGAACACTAAGGGACAGAAAGGTTGAGTGACTTGCAGAAGGTCCCATCAGCAGGAACTGCAGGTCCCAATACTGCACTGAGGCAAGCTGGCTACAGAGCCTGAGCTCTGAACCCCTCCTCCTGCCACCTCCCACAAAGATGCTGGGGCATGCCCAATCTGGGAGCCAACACCCATCTGAAAGATGAACCAGGTACAGTCAGAGGAAACACTGCTTGCATATTAACAAAATCTCAGAATTTTAGAGCTGAACGAAATAGCTAAAATCATTTTCTTTGACTCTGTCCTCTTTCATATCAGGAAAATGAGACCTGGAGAAAGGCAGGGACTTGCTCAGTGTCTCACAGCTGAGTAGTCATTGAACTTGATTCCCCATCTCTCAAGTCCCAATATAACATTCTTTCACTCATTTACTCAAAAATACTTGTGCCAGGCACTGTGCTCCTTTTACTGCATCCTACCGCATGTAGCGATTGCAAAGTTCATGAGTTATTTTGAGCAACATAAGAAACAGACATGATTTCATATTTAGTTGTGCAAGGTTCATGTTGTCAAGTGACAACTTACAAGTTTATCAAGGCATGGGAGTGAGCAAAAGAGTCACCAAAAGGTTGAAAGGAACAAACTATTGTTGAATGGTGCTATACCGGGCCAATTTATCCTCACTCCTTCAAGTAGTCTTCCCAACAATCCTATTGGATGTTCGCACTTAGTCATTGTTTTTATGATCGAACAAGCTCAAAACATCTAAATTTTGATTTAACTTTTGCAAAGTGACAAGTCTAATAAGTAGGAAAATACTCTGCACTTGACCCCCTGCTTTACTGACTTTCAAGTTCAAATTCTTTTCACTCCCATGTTGATTTCTAAGCTCAATAACAGAAGTTAGAGACCCCTGAATACTGTGGGTTCTTTGCATCTGAAGCATTAATCATGAGACAGATTATAATTACGGTCGGAGTTCCATAAAGGCAGTAGAGTGAATAAAATGATCTTTCTTCTTCCTAGGCTACCTGTCCACAAATATAAAATGTCATTTTTAAACTATTCTCTCTCCCACCCTCCCTCCCTCCTTCCCTCTCTCCCTCTCTCCCTCCCTCTCCCCTCCACCTCTCTCTCTCTCAAAAACACAGCTTTTCAAAAGTCTTCTTTAGCATAGCCAGCTGCCATGGAGACTGGAAAGCAGATGACCTAGCCAAGCGTTCTTATCCACTGATTTTAATGAAAGTTTCTTTCCTGAATGCCAAGCACAGATGGTGAGTTAAAAATGGGCATTTCCACATGGTAAAGAAAGCCACAGGTACCCAAAGGCACTGAGATTTCTCAATCTGCCCTTCCTTTGCCCATGCCGAAGGTCACCCTCAGAAGGCATCCAATGACAGACATCATTTTGCAGTGGCTCAAGGCTTTCTGCAGACATATATGTTCCATTTCTCTTTTCTGTCGAGTTTGCCTAAGACACTGGTTAGTATATTCCTCCTAACATCATATGCAAAGATGGTGACCTTATATTCTCTCCTGTATTTTTGAACAATAATGTTCCAGTTAAAACTTGCTACAAGAATGTTTATTTTGGTTTACTTCTGCTGTCCTTTGGCTGAGTGGTCCCCAGCTTGTCCGCACACTGGAAATCACTACAAAGCTTCAGAAAGTATTCCCGCCTGAATGTATCTCACCCCTACAGATTGTGATTTAAATAGTCTGGGGATGGCCTGGGCTTTTGAATTTTTTAAAAATCCCCAGGTGATGCTAATATGTAGACAAGTTCAGGAACATCATTAAATATTGGTCTCATTATTTATTAATTAACCAGCTCTTCCAGAGAGGGTAAGCTAGCCTTCTCTTCCCAGGTTTCATTTGCTTCTTTCTTAGGTCCCCAAAGCTAACAGAGAGAACTAATAAACCGTTTCTGAGCTGGCCACCATCTGATGTCAAGCACAACCGATGGATCGATCTTTTGGGACTGTGCTGAGAGAGGTTGTATGAACAATTGTATCCGAGCACCATGAGAGGTCAGAGAAAGAATTTATCCTCTGGCCTTGCATTCCATGGAGCCTCGGGTTCGAAAGGAGCCCAGTAGCAGGAGGCAAGAGGAACGCAGGTCGGGCACAAGGTCAGAGGCTGCTGATTTGGGTCATGGGAAGCTGGTTGGAGCCCACACAGAACTGGTGGCCACTACTGTGGAGTTAAAACTGGTGACCAAATATCCTGAAACAGACAAAGCCGAGAGAGTCTCAGGTGGTTCATTCAGAGGAATTGGGCTGACGAGGAAGTTTGGCTAATCTAACCAGTGATTGCTGGAGCCGTGGATAGGAGTGCGATCGCAGTTTTGTGGGATGACGTAAAGTCACAGCATTCAGGCTGCTTCCTCCTGGCGTCCTGTCTCCTCACACCTAGGACATGTGGGCACTCACGCGGTTGAGTAGTTATTCTTTTGTTCTCTCGGTTCATTCCATCTGGCCGGGTAGGTATTTGGACGTACACATCTTCTTGGGGCCTGGCCTTGCCTTTTCGCTGTAGATACAAATGACTGTCCTAATCTTCATGCTTAAATGTGGTGTCTGAGTGGTAGGTAGAATGTAGGTGACTGAAGCAGTAAGAGGTTCTGCATTGGTCTCAATTCTAAGTCATTTACTTCATTCCAGCTTTGGCCAGAAGAAACCTCTACTGCGTGCAATCGGGTTCTTATTCAGCTTTATTCAGTAATATGTCAATGTCCCTCTGTTCCTAATGTAGAATCCTGTAGGTGAAATGGTGATGGGCTGGCATAATTTTGAGAGTTGAGTCATTGACCACAATAGGACTGAAATCTCACCTTTCTATTGTACTGCAAATACATGATAGCATCTGCTATGTTTCCAGGGACTGCTGGATGCCAGTGATTTAATAAGAACCAGGCAGAGTTCTTGCCTTTAATAAAATTAGAAAATAATGAAGAAGATAGACATGTAAATAGATAATCAAAATATGGAGTCTGCCTATCCTGTTCAAAGGGAGTACGAGGTTTGGGGGAAGCACAGAAAGGATTCCAGTTTCCCTGGGGTGTCAGAGATAGTATCAGAGATTCAACATCTGAACTGAATCATCTACATTGAGTTCTAAAAATAGTTACATTTGAAGAACATCCTTGAAAATATGAAGTACTTCCAGATCCATTCTCTTAAAATGTAAGCTTCATAAAAAAGCAAAACTTGTCCATTTTACTCACCACTGTGTTTCTAACCTACCCCTGGAACACCGACTCCAATATCGATTTTGACTCTCACATCTTCCCACTTTGGGGAGAAGGAATGCAGTCCAGAGAGAAGAAATAAATGCACAGACAACAAATTCCCTGTCTACAAGCTCATGGAGTTTTGATGTACAGACATTGCAAGAAAAGAGTCTCAGTAACCTCTGCCAGTGGCTATATTGGCTCATTTAGGGGGAAAAGTGACAGTCCATCTGCGCCATTCCTCAGGTTGTCACATTTAGTACCTGAGTACATTCACCACAGCTCAGCGTCTGGTCCACATCTTTGTAGATTTATTTAAAAAAAAAAAAAAAAGACACCATCACTCAGAGCTTATGAAACTGTCAGAATGACAATGGACTCATAATGAGAAGTTATCATCGCAGAGACTGTGATATTCACATTTTTCTGATCAGCCTGTTCTCCCTTCACTGATTTAGTAAATTAGTGTGACAAGTAGTTGTCACAGTGACCAGAACACTCATGTCCCCAGCGTAAGACTATTTATCTCCACATAAGAGCAGAAATCATAATCAGCAGACAGCTCGGTAAGAGTTAAAGTACTGCATGTTCAGTAGAACTTGGCTATGATAACCTGACTCCATCTCCATCAGCGCCCTTGTGCCCGTGAACCAGAAGACGCAACAAAAATTCTTTGCCACGTTACCAATGGCTTCATACAAAGAACCAGAATAATGGAAGACCATTAGCTAACTTGCTCTCTCCTGGGCAGTATTTCCTCTTTGTTTCTGATTGTCATTTAAACAAATTCAATCGTGTCTCTCAAGTCTGGAGGTCATTACACTTCAAGGTGACCCTAACAACATTCTTTGAGACCCTCCTGTAGACTAAGTACTTGCATTACCTCACTTAATCCTCACAGTTATGTGAGTTATTTTTGCAGTGGAGGAAACGAGGCCTTAGAGAGAATGGCTCACGCCAGTGAATACAGCATGAGGTGGCAGAGCGAGGATTCTGTCTGAGCCATCTCAAGTCCATTCACGACTTCCACTGGAAGTGCACTTCTGACACCATCCACTGGGGGAGGTAACACATTCATGTTTGACCAGATCACTAAGACACTTTAGGAAGCCGTGCCCGAATGAGTCAGACAGTGCATGCTGCCATTCTGAGAACATCACTCTGGACCGAGCTAGTCCAAAGATTGGGAAGGTGGTGATATTGAGCTGGGAAACACTTATGTCCTCAGTGTGAGAACATAAAAGGTAAATAAACACAAAGTGAATGAGCCATGCTTCCTTCTTCCCAGAACTACAGCGGAACATTTTTGCATTAAGCCCAGAAACGACCTCATATCTTTCAAAACACAGCGATCCACAGCATGACACAGCCATTAGTGATCGGTCACATTTGGCAAACAAGACAGAATCTATAGTCACCACTACAGAGTCAGAGGCTAAATCTACAAGGCACTAAAGGATTTCAATGGTTTGGTCTCTCTGGTGGAAAAAAAAAAAATGACAAATAGAGTGGAATCAGGTAAATCTATCATTTGATGAAATTTATGAGAACCAAATTCAAGCATTAAGCTGTGTGTGTGTGTGTGTGTGTGTGTGTGTGTGTGTGTGTGTGTGTGTAAACTAGCCACAGAGAGTCAAGGAATTGCAAACTTATCATGTGATGATCTTTGCAAACAGCAGGCTCACCACTCACACCCCGATGCTCCACCTCTGAAAAAAGCTGACATTATTCCCTAGAAAGGACCAGCAGTCCTTTTTGGATAGTCCTGTCAGTAAATAAGATCTGCAAAAACTTGCATAGATCTTTTTAAAAAAAAAAAAAAAGAAAAAAGGATGGGAAGGAGTCAGGCTCCAGAATAATAATAGTTCCTGAGCAAAATGTAAAGGAGACATTGTTGCCAAATCATGTCCCTACCATACCATCAATCCCGAAAGAAGAGAGGAAGTCCAACAGAGGAAGTGAGCCAGCTCATCTGACCCACTGGCTGCCTCAACTCTGAACCCAGGGAAGGAGAAGTAAGGTTTCAGCCTTAATTAGTCCTTCCGTTTTGAGGCATGAGAAACCCAATGGACTCATGACTGTCTGTTCATTCATTCGGCATCCAGCAAAGATGCATGGCTTTGTCTATACGTATATCCACACATTTAGCAACCTCGTAATTCATTATCAAACATTTACAAGAGTTTACGTTTTTCCAGGCATTCTGCGAGCAGCTGGGGATATGGAGAGCTAGAAAACACGATTTCTACCCTCGAAGATCACACTGTACGTTTGAGCAGACGATGACTGCAAGAAATAAATGACAACTGAACAAATGACTGCGATATAGTGTGGAAAGTCAGGTGATAGAATTACGCAAAATGCATCACAGGGGCCACAAATGAAAGCGTCCCCAGCTCGCTGAAGTCACCTTCTGTGTACAAGAAATTTTTCAAGGCTTCTAACCTTCCCCAAACCAGGTAACAATTTATTTCAGTTTTAGGATCTTGGTGGAAACCCCATGTTTTCCAGTATTACATGAATTACAGCTGCCATCACACCTCTCCCCGTAGCTAAGCCCATATGGTGTCCCTCAACCCCACTGCTGCCAGCTCTGCTCTGCCTCAATGTCACTGCACAGGACTGACCTGGGAAAGAGGACATTAAAAGCTCAAATTAAAGAAACAAGCAGGATTTACATTATTCATATATATTATGACTATGTGTCTGGAAAACCCAAAAGCATCAACTGAATTACCAGAAAAATACATTAAGATCGTGCAAAAGCTTCATACATACAAACACCCAACAGTTAGAAAATACAATCTAAGAGAATCTCATTTAAATACATTAAAAATAAATCAACAAGGAATGTCAATATTGATATTTGAAAAGCTCTGATGGGACCAAAGTTTTAAAGGGGGTACCTCAAAGACACTCTTAGCAAGAGAAAGGGACTTTAAAAATCAGATCATTTTACCACAGAGCCCAAGGTACAAAGGGCCTGTCTCAGAGACAGATGAGTGGGTGTGGTCTCTGTCTAAAAAAATAAAATAAAGTCCCGTTTATGAAGGAGTTGTTCCACCCGGACCGAATGGGACAGAGATCGTTCGAAATGAAAAGAGAAGTCTGGAAATTTCTATGGGAACAGAGCAACCTCGAGAAAACCACTCCACAGCAAACAGGGTCCATTTCTTACAGAAAAGGAAGGTTGATTTGTTATGCAAATATCCAAAAGTGATGAGCAAAGAAATTTTCTTCAAGGATGTTGACTGGTTATTAGTGGTAACAAGAGACTAAAAAGAAACCATTTTTTCATCAACAGGGACTGGTTAAATAAATTGCAATGCCTGGACACAGTAGAATTCTAAATGGCTTCATACAACACATTTTTTTAATCTATATATCCTAATATGGAAAGTTTTTTGATTATATAAGTATTATTATATTATTTTCAAATTTGTACCTGTTGCAGGTTGGGTGCTCTGGGAAGCAGCCCCTGTGATAATAAGGAATTCATCTCTTTTCTTCACTGCTATATCCATCCCCAGCACTCAGAATAATGAGTAGGATATAGTAGATATAGGAACTATATCTTATGATGAATTCATTTAAAATGAATTCATTTAAATTCATTTAAAATAAATTTATTTAAAATGCTTAATAGTTGTCTGTCACAGGATAAGTTCTGAAAAAATATTAGCTGGGATTGTTGCTTTTTGGGGAGATTCAACCTTTTAAAACTGAAAAAAAGAGATACTACATGAACTATCACAACCAGCCAGAAAAAGCTGCTTTCAAACGCTGCTGCTGAAGGGTTTTGGGGCGCAGTTCAGTGTTTTCTGTCTTGCAGAAGCTCTTTCTTGGAATACAGCTCTATTAAAAGATTACCTAGTCAGCACCCCTGCTGCCTCCCCATTTCCTCTCTCCGTCCATTCTTGAGGTCTTTTTTTAGCTGTCAGGCCTCACGGACTTCTCCTTCCCCATCTGTCACTGTCCCAGTGGTTTTCCCCCATTTCGAAGACTGACCAGGACAGTTACATGACCGGCCTCTTGCCCTTCCTGCCAGCTTTGCAACAGAGAAAGGCGACGGCATCTGCCTGTCAGAGAACTGGCTGGGCCCACAGAAATTGTGTGGGAGCTTCTCCAGAGCGAACGTTTGCTTCTCTAATTTTAGGTAAATGGTAGGCCTGCCATGAACCTGCCATTGCACCACAAATGACACACATTGGTGCATTTGTTCCTCACAGCACTCTGCAGAGTGGACACTGGGTTATGGTCCCCTATTTGCAGAACTCAAAGCCCAGAGAGTTGCAAGGCCGGGTGGGCCAGGATTTGAATCCCAGCCCTCCTCCCTCCGCCCCTGACTCCAAAATGCCCACTTTAAACCAGTGCAGTTTATTCTATGCTCTCAAGTCCACTTCAAACCTTTCTCCAAGATGGATTATAATGCCCAGCATTTCCTTCCTGAAGGCGGGAAGTGAGAAGGAGAAGTGTATAGAAAAAGGAATGGGTGTAACTCGGAGCATCCTCTGACAAAGCAAAACGGAGAGCCTTCTCAGGCCCGAGCTCTGGGGGACGGGTACACGTCTGGGCTTCCTTATTTGCCATATTAGAATCCCGACTATCAGGGTTGAGTCTGACCCAATCAAAGGAATGGAGAAAAAGGCAGTTTCCCATATTGTTGATATAAACTCAAACCAGTACAAACTGTTTTGGAATGCAATTGTGCAGAATGTGCTGTGTACCTTGTATTGTCCACACCCATCAGTATAGTGAGTCTAATCACCCACTCACTCGGCAAATATCAGTTGTGCATCTTTTACTGAAGTAGATGTATTCTAGATCCCTCGAGAAGCAGAGCTGAGCAAGGGAGACCAGATTGTGCTCGTGGAAATTAATTTCTAGTGGGAAATGCATAGTTAAATGTATAATAATACTAACGACTGATAAGAGCTGGAAAGAAAATGAGTTAGAGGAAAGAGATAAACCATGAAGGGGGGAGGCCAGGGCAGGCCTCTCAAAGGAAGTGATATTTAGAAAGGAAATGAATGAAATGGGAGAACAGACTATATGGGGACAGACGGTTCCAGGATAAGAGATATTAAGTGCAAATCCCCTGAGACAGGAATCAAGCTTGATGTGTTTGAGAAACATGAAGAGGACATCATGGAAAGGGGACAGTGATCAAGGCAGAGGTGAGCCCATTTCACAAAAATATTCGGTTATTTGTAGTAGTGTATCACTGTAAACTAGCTAAACGTCCTGGATAAGTACATTGTCATATATTTGCATCGTAGATAAGCAAACGGTGGCCCGAGAGTTAGCTCAGTGAAAGTCTGAACCCTATTCTCCCATTTGCTACCTATGTGACCTTAGAGATATACTTAGCCTATGTATTCCAGTTGATAAATAAGGATAGGCACAGCCCCTCATAATATAAATGACAATGTAAGAAAAGTATTTAAATTTTTTTGTCAGAGAGATGTTAAAATAAGAGATGATGTTACTTTTTGGGCCTATTAAATTAGCTAGGAGGTAAACACATACTGCAATGAAGAGTAAAGTATTAATAGCAGATAGATACGAGTATTCAGTGCAAAGTTCTAATTAAATAACTAATACTTATTGAGAGCTAACTATATTTTGGAGCTGTCATAAGTGCTTTGCATATACATTCTCATTTTAATTTGATGCAAACCCAGTAATATAGCTACTACTTTAAACCTCATGTTAAGATGAAGGTGAAAAAAAATCTGAGGACTGAAACTATTATATAATTTACTTGTAAGATGTTCAACACTATTATGTAACACTTTGAAAATATGTGTCCAAAGCTTTATAAGAGTCATTTAACCCATTAATTCTAATTTTAATAATTATTTTGTATAGACATAATATAAACTGTGGGAAATATTATTTGCGCAAAATTTTTTACTGAGGATAATTTATATACATAAATGTCTGAAAATAAAGTGCTCAAAATAGTTAAGTAAATTGGGTAGTATTTATTTAATAAAACCTCATTGTCTTTAAAATAATAATAATGAGTTTTTAATAACATGAGAGACTACTTCTATTACAAATGCAGGAGAAAATTGACACAAATTGTATTTCTTTCCATAGAACATGTATACAAGCCATGCCATTTTATAGAAAATGTATAATATTTAATTATGTATTTATGTCTATAAATATGTAATTTTCAATCCAGTCTGTGAGAAAGTGATAAAGGAATAAAACTCAGAAAGTAAGAAATTCTTTAGACAAATCTAAGCCTGTGCGACTCTACAGCCAAACTCTCTCTACTACTGAAAACTGTTTAAATCTATGACACAAGAAATAGAGTAGATAAGAATCGACCGAAACTTAGCAAAAGTGTCTTTAAATACGGAATATGAGCAGGATGGCTTTATTTTGTTTATTTTTAAGGTGTAAAATATTTCAAATGGTACCATAGATTCATCTTCTGATTTTTATCAGTTTCAACATTATGCAGTATTTGTTTCTCATTTTAAAATAGATTTAAATTTTAGGTGTATCTTTCTATGACTTTGTTTCACTCAGTATTATATTTCTGATACTTAAACATGTTGATAGGTATACCTCTATTTTTTGTATTTTAGTTGCTACCTAGTAATCTGTTTGTACCATAATTTATGTATTCCATTGATGAATATTGTTTTATTCTTTTATCTCATTCATATTCCTTTTGTAAATATAGAGTTTTCTCTAGGTATGTATCTAGAAATGAAATTGTTGGATTCTAAGATAAATATCTTTGTTTTACTTGCTGGTACATTTTCCTTCTCTCTGTATCAGTAGGAACATACTAAGCGCAGTAAGAAACAATCCCAGAATTATAGTGACTTAACATTAAATATGCTTCTTCTTTTCTATCTGCTCATCTCCTTTTTCTGTTTCTGGGTTCTCAATGTAAACAATGGGCAGCCTCTCAGTGACTTATGTCACATGGCCGGCAGGGATTGACTGTCGTTTTGATTCTCCAGGGAGTTTAATTTCCCAAGGGAGAAAGCATGGCAAACCATCCCAAGACAAGCATCTATCATTGATCCAAATAGCTAGGGCTCCCAGAGTGGCCTTAGAGTTCATAAGGGGCCATCACAGGCCACCCTTTCCTAGGGGCTAGGGGATGAGCAGTTCTCACAGCAGGGCAAGAAAGCCTACAAGGGCACCCCAAAAACACTCTCTTTGTCCACATCTCTACTGAGGATTACTCAACTCTCCCTTTTGTGCATTTTCCAGACTATAAATATAGAAATCCTTCATTTAGAGGTTCTGCTTCTTGGTTATTATATCATATTTTCCAAATTTTCTTGAGATCACGAATGGTGACCAAGATCATTAAGTTTCAGATCTCCAGAGGGGAGAGAAAAAATAAAGTTCAAGTGGAATAAGAGTACATGTCTGACCTAAAACCTCTTTCCTAAGCTTAAGCCATTTTAGACAGATGACCTTTCCAGGGTGACATATAACCCGAACAACTTTATCTTGGAATGGAAAAAATTAGGAAGCTATTGACATGTGGCCTTTCTAATCTTGGTGGCCTATGTTCTAGTTTCAACAGGGACATGTAACCATTGTGGTACTTGTCATTTGCACTGCCAACCAGTCATGAACAAAAACCTCATGTGCTGAGTATATTTCAAAACCTGACTTTCCAATGAATTGTGTATATGTGTGTGTGTGTGTGTGTATACATATATATAATTTTCAGATTATATATATATAATCACACATATATATACATATATATGTGTGATTATATATAAACACTCATATATATACATATATATAATTTTATATATATATACACACACATATATATAAAATTTCAACCATATATATAGTCTCATATATATAATTATCTCATATATATATGTATATATATATATATATATATGGTTGATATATGTATAGTTGAAATATAATATAGCATTCATAACCTCAGAGTCTAGATTGCGCTTGTCATAGACCAGTTGTGTGACCTCAGGCAAGTTAATTTTTGGTTTTCCCTCAGAGTTATTATTATATTATTTCTCAAGTCCCATGAAGCTTAAATATTCTGTGAATACTTATGCTCATCAACATACATTTTGATCTAAAATGACAGTGACCATATGTAAGGATAAAAACAACTGGCCAACACATGTTGAAGGCCCATGTCATGCCAGGCATTGTTATAATCTTTTTATATCCTTTATCTCATTTACTCAACCAACCACCATACAAGGTTAGTATGGTATTGTCTTTATTTAGCAAATGAGGAAACTGAGGCACAGAGCATTGATAATGGAGGAAGTAGGAGCTGAAGTTTGCGGTGATACTACTGAGCAAGTTGTCAGCCTGGTGAGCTTCAGGGGACACTTTGCAAAGTTTATTTCACATGTAGCATTCTTTCCTATAAGCCAGGTAAAAACCTTCTGACATAGATATCGATCTCTGTTTTGAAATTGAATAAAATGTGGCTTTCTGAGGTTACATAACTTTCCCAGGTAGAGGTAATGAAGTCAAACTCAGAATCAGGTAGATGTCTGTTCATCTGCCCAGCTGTTGGAAAAGCAAAGTGGGACACAGAGAAAGAAATTCTTCCTCATTATAAAACTGTGTGCAGTGAAGAGCATGAGGAATTCCTGGGCATAAAATTCTAGCTCTGTTACCTTGAAAAGTTGTTTATACACGGGCAAACTATCTCATTTTGCTGAGCAGTTTCAGAGTAGCATTTAATACGTGGTAATTATCTTCTCCTTTACAAATAATCCTACAACTTGTTATATTATTTGCTCTTGGTGGTCATTTATAATATGGACCCTGTAATTTTCAAAGTTCCAAGTCACCTAGAGTCTTGCTAGTTCATTTTCAAGTGTTTTATTTTATTCTGTCCAGTAGCTTGAGTTTTTCACCAAAAAAAAAAAAAAGATTGAAACAAAATATGCAAATAAACAAAAAGTATGTTTCCCAGTTGGCTGATTTATTTTTAATTAGAAAAATACTGGGCAGTTCTTCTGCAAACCATTTATAGTTGGTGTCTGTAGGCTTCATCCTTTCTTGGGCTCCCTTTCTGCCTTGAGTTTTCTCTGCTCATAAGAAATAATTAACTCATTCTTGTATCAATTTGCTTCAGCTGTGTAACAAACGAGCCTAATTTTTAAAGACTTAATAGTCTTCTTTTGCCTATGAGTTCAGGCATTTACACTGGGCTCAGTTAGAATGCCACATCCCTGCTTCACGTGGCATTGACTGGGCTCATCAATGCACTGGTGATCTGCTGGTGGTTGAGGAACTCATCACAGGTCCAGCAGGGAGCTGATTACTGGCCAAGACAGTGGTCACACTGTTCCCAGCAGCAGCAAGGAGGTCACAAGACACAAGCGCTTCGTGAGCCTCCTTGTACTTCACATCTGATAGTGCACCACTGGCCAAAGCCAGCCATGACTTCTGTGTTGGATAAGAGATGCAATGAGAACATCTCCTAATTTCCTTTCCTGGTTCTTTAAGAAAAAATAATACCAATTTCCTAAGCATTCTTTTCCATTCATACAATTGTTTCCAGTTGTCCTAAAAATAATCTGAAAAAAAATAGACAAAAAAATAAAAATAAACAAGGAAACTAGAGTGGAAAGGAAATTAAGAGATGTTCTCACTGAACCTCTCACTCAATGCAAAGGTCATCTTGACAAACCTCCCACAGATGACCAAGTGAAGTCTTGAATACTTACACAGGAAGTAACTCAACACCTTATTAAAAAGCTCCAGTTTGTTCATTCATTGATTTAGCAGTAAAAGATATAAATTTATTGAGTATTTACTGTACTTCAGGAGTCCCACAGGAATTATAGATAAGAAAATAAGTACAGCAATGTTCCTACCTTCCTAGAACTTACATCCTGATGGGTGAGACAATAAAAAAAAGTAAGCAAAGAAAAACCAAGCCTTGTAAGAGAAGACAGTGCAGTAATGGGAGTTTGATAAGCTGGTCAAGAAGCTCTTGCTGAGGAGGTGACATTGAGTAAAACTCTCATCTAAAGTAAAGGAGTGGGTCATGCACAGATTTTGGGACAGAGGGAACAGAAAATCCTAGGAACCTCAGAAAAGAACAAACTTGAATTCTTCCAGTAACACTGAGAAAGCCAGTATGGCTGGAACAAAGTCAAAGAAATGTATTAGGTAGTTTTTTGAGTTGACTCAAAGGCAAACTTCCTGTAACTTCTACCTAATGAACTTATTACCTGTTGATTCTCACTTAGTCCATTCATCAAATAAATAATTGAACAAATGAACAGAGGCCTGACTTCGTTATCCCAAGGCAGGTAAGCTGAAAGGATTTTCAACCTCAGGTGAAACACCACAAACCGGAAGAGAGACTGCCTGACCCCCACATTCCCACATGTCCTGATGGAGAATGAGAGCTTCTCAAGCCCAGTAACTTAGGTCCTCCATCCACATTAGATATGTCTAATGCCCACGCTCCACAAATACTCCATCAGGAGTCACATCATCTTGCCTCCCATATCAATTTTCAAACATAAAATTTACAAGCTGAAGCAATGCCTTGAACTCCAACCTTTGCCACCGCCCCTAAGCCCAGGTATCTATTCCTTACTCCCATCCACGTGTTTGTGCTCCACCTCCTGTAAATGCAGCCCCATAATCAGAAAATTCCGTGATGTATACCTCTTCCCAGATCATTAGCCCAACTTATTTCCTTAACAGAAGCCTAGCTCACCTCTGAAAACATCTCTTCTCTTATAGATCTTTCAATAGTCTTTTTTCCAGCACAGTCATGAAGCAGTACGCTGCTCTCCCCGACATTCCCCCCTGCTATGCAGGTAAGCAGTTTCTTTCCTACAAACAACTCCATCCTCTGAGGCTTGGGATCCCATCCCCACCCTTCCTCTTGGAAGATCTTACAATATCAACATTTGTTTTCTCCCTACATAAAATCTCATTAAGCCACATCCTTCCCCATCAGCATCTGAATATACTTGATATTGCCCATCTTTTAAGAAACTTATTCTAACTCCAGGTACCCTTTCAGTAAGGACTCATTATCACTTCTCTCTTTCACAACCAAGCTTTAAAAAAAATGTGTATATTTTGTATGTACATAGGTGATGGGCACTAAATCATGTCCTTGAGATGAACTAATCTGGGCAGGAGCAGAGGGTGAGCTAGACAGGCTGATTCCTTCATCTATTCACAAAGACCAGAGATAGGCAGTGACTTGACCCACCCTGATAGTTGTAAAAGTGTTCACACTTTAAATGTATTTCTCACTCTTATAAATTACATTTAATAGCTTGTATAAAATAGAAAAGGTAGTAAAAAAAAAATAAATAACCCAGGTACCATAAATGTGGCCACATCTCAACTGCCAGGGATGGAGGGGGCAGGAGAGACCCAGTTGGAGAGGGAGCAGAGGCATTAAAGTTCAATTTTGAAAGGACAGGGCTTGACTTTAAATATCTATATATTCCTTTCTTAATGCCTTGAGGTCTGCCATCATTTAAAGCTTTTGTGTCTAAGAATCTTTAATCTTATTAAAATATTTGGCTAGGTTAAGTCACATGACTTGAGCTCATGATAAATATTTCTACTTCCCATCCCTGATTTATGAGGAGCAGCTAGTAAATAGTCTCTGATTCAAACAGTGATTAACCGTTATTCACAAAACAAAATGAGCCTGCCCTGTCACATCATAAATTTAAAGTAATATCATCTTGCTTTATTTTTTTATCCACAGTTTTATCCACAGTTTCCCATCTAATTCCCATCTCATTATAGACCCCAAGAGACATGCACAAAGGAACTTAAAAAGAGATGTTTTCTGCCAAACCATATCCTTGGGAGATGGTGAGAATGACTCAGGGAAATGCAGTAACTCTCAATAATATCAAACACCATCCGAAGTGTTCCAAAGTGGTCTCTGGGCAAAGGTATGAGATTAGCCATTAATTCCCTGTCTTCCGTACCTTGAATCCATTCAAGACTAGTCATTAAAAGGCAAACTCTAGCAACCCTAGAAAAGAATCAATTTGACGACTGAAGGTATAATATGGTGGTATGTGTTTGGGAGATCGATGGTGATTTATAAGGCTAACTATAGGAATGGAAAACCCAGGAAGTGTGTCATCCCTCAGGGTGATGGAGCTTAAGAGAGCCAGAGAGTACCTGCCTCCATCCCCCGAGGGTTTCCAGTTGCCAGTCATCACATGGTCCTGAAGCCCCTCAAAGTAATGCTCTGCTACTGTGAAGGGTTTCTTCCTGTGACTCACGACCAATGGCATCTGATCCACTTATTCAGACTCCTCTCCTACCCTTCCCTGCTCACCCTCCTGTTCAAAGTTACTGCCACTCCAGCTGTTCTTACCACTGCTCTGTCATCCTGAAAATCTGTGTCCCCTTCTTCTACTTTCCATAATTCTTCCAGGAGTGGGTTCTAATTGTCTCTCAAAATTCATCTCTGGTATCACCCTTTATCAGAAATTGACCCTCAGTGTATCTCTCCCTAGGTCCTTTAAAGCAACTTTTCTCAAACTTTAATGTGCAAATAAATCACCTAGTGATCTGTTAATATGCGGGTTCCTATTCAATAGGGGTGAGGTTGGGGTTCACATGTCCAGTGAATTCCCAGGTGATGCTGATGCTTCTGGTCATGGACCACACTTTGAGTACCAAGACTATAGCTTAGGGGCACCTCTGCCGAGTTCCTACAGCATCTGTGTGTTGAACTCTTCCCTAGAACTCTACTGCAATAGTTTATTACATGTTTACCTCTACCGACAATCAAGAGCCACGGAGGTCACTGAAACTATGAGTCTTTCAGTTGCAAGTGACAAGAATCCAACAGAATCTAGAATGAGGAAAAAGGAGAGGGATGTTTGGGCTTCATCAACAGAAACAAAAAGGCTAGAAATATCTACTTTCCAATACATCTGGATCCAGGTGTCCGAATGATGCTATTAGCCCTCTCTTGGTTCTGCATTATTCCATATAGTTTTCATTATTGGAAAGTGAAAGCAGTAAGCTTAGCAACCTCAAGAGAAAGAAATACACTCTTTCCAGGTGATCAGAGACTAATCAAAGATGTAGGTCTGATAACAAAGACATGCTCAGGGCACAGTGGGAACTAATGTGATAAGGAACTTACTCAACCCGGAGAACTCGGGAAGGGTTGGGACAGGTTGATGGGAGTGGGCTGGAAGAGGCTTTCCAGGAGAGGTGCTCTCAAACCTCAGTCCTGAGGGATGACTAACTAGTTCCCTGGGGAAAAGCATCCAGGCAGAAGTCACCCTGTATACTCCCCTTAGTAACTTTATTAATAACATAAAAATTGACAAAGTCAACTTGATATTCAGATAGCTAAGATTTATAATGCCACATATCGGGGCTTGGGGAAATATTTTAAATGATCTGAGTAAGATTATTAAATCTTAATGCTGGTAAGTTAAATGTCATCTAATCTTTCTTATTTTACAGATAAGAAAAGAAATGGAGACCAAGAAATGTGAAGTGATCAAACATTTATCGAATAATACTCTCCTTGGAGATATTAATAATCCTCTTCCATAATCCTAAACACACAGATGCATGGAGTAATACCCATCCAACCATAATTTCAGAAATCAATAAAATAATGTTCCAAGGGAGACAAAGTTACTTCTAATGAAGACTTTTACAGCCAAAGAAGGTTTCTAAGTAGATCCATGCATTTTGAAAAGATTAAAAAATGATAGTAGAAAAAGTGTCATGAATTCATTCAGCACATATCTCATACACAGACACTATGAGGCAGGCACAGTCCTAGGGAGACTGAAAGGGTTACAAAAACAAAGAAGAGGTTGCCTCTGCCCTGTAATGGGAATCGTTATTAAAAACTTATCTTCAGACTAATTAAAAATTCCAAAACCTAGGGCATGAAAACAGAGAATACTAGGATTGAGAGTAAAGTTACATTACAAACACAATTAATTCGTTTAACTCAAACATACGAGAGAACAATTAAAACATGTGTGCATACGTGTTTGCATACATATGACGTAGGGTTACGTTTATTGGCCCCGATTTGGATTTCAGGATGCCGATCCCAGCCCCATTGAGAACTAATTGCATGACATGTGACAGATCATTTAACCTCCTCTGCCTTAATTCTCACATCTGAAAAATGGAGACAAGCAAGAACATGTGTTTTATTATGGCTGTAAAGGTTCAATGAGATCGTGCACAGGAAGGGTTTGGAGCAGGTCTTAGGACTTAGCAAGAGCTTCTGAGTGTTTGCCCTCACAATGGTGGGTGGTTCTCTAAGCCTTTCTCAGCCCCAGCTCGTCTCCCCGTGTGAGGGCATCAGACCCTTGGACTGTGATCCTGCGGTCCAGCACCCTCCAGTGCAGCCACCATGTGGTCAAGGTCTTCTGTGCAAATGCGATTTCACTGATGAGGGCTCTCCTTAGAGTGTTACTGCCAGTGCGCTGTCACTCTTAAGGTCTAAGGAATATGAGAGCTGGGACGGACCCTGGACTAGGAGTCAAGATTTATAGTCCTGTTCTGACTCAACCTGGCCACTTTCTGTGATCTGGGGCAAATCACTCAACTCAGTGTCTCATTTTCTGCTCCTGTAAATGAGGATAATATCAACCCCTATGTCTCTCTCCTGAGGCTTTTGCCAGCATCACACTAAAGAAAATGTGCTTTGAAAGTAAAAGATGGAAATTAAGGAGGAAGGAAGGAAGGAAGGAAGGAAGGAAGGAAGGAAGGAAGGAAGGAAGGAAGGAAGGAAGGAAGGAAGGAAGGAAGGAGAGAGGGAAGAAGGAAAGGAAGAAAGGGTGAGAGGGAGGGAGGGAAGGAAGGAGGAGGAAAGGAGGAGGGAGGGGAGGAGGGAGGGAATGAGAGAAGAGGGAGGGAGGGAGCCCAGTGTAAGGTCTCTCTGGGCTTCACAGACAGATCTCATTCCCCAGTCTTCTCACTTCTCTCTTTCTGGGTGACCTGCTCCCAGCTACCATGCATTCTGCTGTGCTCCCCCTGGGCCACCTGACTACAGAGTCCTATTACCTGGGAGCAGAGAGTAGGTAAGCCAGCTTTTGCTTTTTCCACTCTCTCCTGTATAATAATTGATAAATAATATTAATCAATATTAATGATTATATTGTTTCTTACCATAGATATTAAATAATAACAATTGTCATTATATTCTATCTCCTCTATAACATTAATAGCAATAGCAATCTTTTATTTTAGAATATTACTTTATAGTTATGAAATGTTTCACATGCATTAACTAATTAAATCTCAAAAGCTGTGTCAGGTAGTCAGGAAAGCTATTATGATCTTCTGTTTAGATGAGAGAAAATTGGAGTTCGGAGAAGTGAAATGATCTCTGAGGCCTGCTCAGATTTAAAAAAAAAATTAAAATTAAAGTGGGGCTGGAAGCCAGACTTTCAGACTCCTTTTTAACTGTTGTTTCTCAAATGACAAATGTATTCCATTATCTCCTTTTGGACTGAATAAACCCCACCCACAGTACAGAGTCTAGCCATACCCACTAAGCTCTCTTAGACTATACAACCTAATTTGCTGGATATTTATACATATATAAATGTACAGAATATTTATCAACTGAAAGGTGCTGGACAAATGTAAGACTTCGTTGATCCATTGTTCTTATTTCAGATGTCTCATGTTCCTAAGACACATACAAGTTTGGGTTAACTGATCCATTATTTGTGGACTTCACATTTGTCAAGTATGAGAGAAGCCAGACTTCATGGAGCAATTAAGCCTTCGTAAGTCAGGTCAGAAAAGATGTTTTGCTAGAAGCAGTGGGAGCCAGACACATGCATCTAGGTGCAATTATACGTGTGTCTGTTTCAGAGATTGTATCACCACTCTTTGTGTGTTGAACTTGACCGTAACCCCACAGGCTGAACTCCTCCTTGGGTTAATTGCCCTCACTTCCACAGTTTGGGGCAATAGGGAAATTCCTCATGCCTGGTAGAGAGTCTGGTCAATGTGACCTGAGCCAAGCAATTTATTGAATTGTATTTAAAGGTAGGTCATTAATTTTCCTCAATAAACAAGTCTAATTCATGGAAAACCTTCAACAAGAAGAGGATTACACTCTACTCGAAAACTAAGACAACAAGCCATGACCTTTAAGTTAGAATTGCAAATGAGATGACATGAGGGAAGGGCATGGTTGTTTTTTTTCTTATTACAACACAATTTACATTATATTTGAACTAATTTACATAGTGAATTAAATGAAGTAGGTGTATCTGTTAACACAGAAATATTTAAAGATGATAATATTGGGACTATAGGATGTAAATTTACTTTTAATGCAGGGTCCAGGATTGGACATGTTGTGTTTTCTAAATGAGTAAAACCGACTCTGGAAGATGTGACCTAATATTATGTCATGAGATAGACAAAGGCAATTTTTCTTAGAACTAATAATAATAGGGCATGGCTTTTCAATCGGGGAGACCAAGGTTTCATTCTCAGTTCAATATTATAAACTTTGAGATCAATGTATGTTTTCCAAGAGCTACTTTTATGGAATGCTTACTATGTTCAGGATCTATATTACTCTTTACTTAGTCAATTTCACAATGTCCCCCCATTTAAATGTGTTTCATTCATTAAACATTTACTGAGCAACTTACTATGTTATAAAAGCTGGACCTATGGCATTGAGCCTGGAATTTACAGTCCATTTGGGATGACACACACTGAACAAAAAATTATAACTGCACCAAGTATCAGGGGGACAAGTCCAGAATACTGTGGCTCTATTAAATAGAAGTACCCAGTTCAGTCTGACAGTCAGGAAAGACCCAAGGGATGAGTAGAAGTTAGCCAGGCAAAAAAAAAAAAAAATTAGGGCAAGGGAGAGGCAGAGCATTCTGGGTGAAGGGTAAAGAAAGAGTGAAGGTTATGTGATAGGAAAGAGTATGTGACCCACCTGAGATAATGAAAAAAAAAAGTCCAGAATAACTGCAGCATGGGAAAGATGGAACATGGCAGGAGATGGGACTGGAGAAGTGGTTACAAGGCTTTCTTGGGCAAGCATATGAAAAATTTTGTATTTGATCTCTGGAGCCATAGATCAAAAGAGTATAAACAGGGGAGTTATAGGATCAGATTTGGGATTTAAAAAGTACTCTCTGGCTGCAAATAGAGAAAGGATTTGAAGCAGGGTGAGCAGAAGACAATGCAAGGACCGGAAGTGAGAAGGTAGACCACTGATTGAAATGGGGGGGACAGAGAAGAGCACACAGACTCGAAAAGTATTTGTTGTATAAGCAACCGGATTTGACCAGTGGCGTGAAGAATGGAAAGCTCTGAAGAAGAGGAAAAGTAATGCCCAGGATCAGACTCCATCACCTGGTAGTTAGTGGTTCCATTTATGAAGGTAGAATGTACTAGAGAGGTAACAGGGTTTTTTGTGGAGGGAAAAGGGAGGTCAGTGGATATGAAGAAAGAAAATTGAAGCTCAGTTAGGAGCACATCAATTACTCAAGGTCGTCTGGTTGGTGAATGGCACAGCTGAGATTTAATCAGGTAGAACTTCAGAGCCCCCTGTACTTGGCCACCAGGTACTCTACCCTCTACTAACCTCTCTAAGCCTCAGTTTCCTCATCTGTAACATGGATATAATACTAGCCTTGTGGCTGCTTATTAATGTTACTTACTTATATTGTTTTTCTAGGAAAGACTTTGCAACTCCCTGGAACTGTTTTAATCACTTCCCACCTGAATGACTCCCAACTGCCAATACAGAGAAAGATGTCTGAGAATGTCAGAAAAATTACAACTCGTGTGGAGAAGAGAGGGTGACATGTACATGTACATGTACATACTCTCCACTCCCTCTGGCCAGTTCGCACTGGGGTTCCTTTAATATTTTAAATATTTTCTCTGTATATTTCTGTATTTTTTTCTCTGCAAGGAGACATGAGGAGGAAACATTAGTTTGCTTTGAACATGGAAATATATGTTGTAACTGGAGAAAAATCCCAGCCACCATCATCCCAGGAACTTCTATAGTAATAAAGGCCATTTATGGACATTAATGCATAAAAATGTTTGAGTAAAACCGAACTTGGATATTGTAGTCCATGAAATAGATCATGCAATGTGGCAAAAAAATTTCTTAAAAAGGTTCATTGATTAAAACATTCAAATTTGAGATGACAGCATCTAGAAACACCCATCAAAATGTTAGATAACTTTTTTGTTTTTGTCAGCCAGGTGTTCTGACCGGCCTCTTAGCCAAGAGATGAGCTCCTGTCCTATTTTTCTAGGAAGAGCACTACGAGGGACACTTCCTCAGAATCAAGTCCTGGAGATGCTGACACTGGAATCAGCCACTGAATTCTTCGATGGCTGCTCTGGGTTCTGTTCTCATCACACGTTTTCTCTATTTCACGGTCTCTGGTCCCTGACTAGTTTCTCAGCAGCCTGTTGCCTTGCTCTCACATCCTTTTCTCATCTTCCATTCTTTAGCTATAGCACCTAAGTGCACCTAAACGCCACATCCCACACAGCTCCCCATTATCCAGGTTGTGGTTCCCATTGTCTGCCTCTGACTACTTCACACCTGCTTCCACAGCCCTGCCTTGGCCTGGCCCAGCATCCTGCCCTGTTTCCACAATGTGTAACTGTCCACAGGCCCCACGTTACCCTGAAGCAGTCTACAGATTGCATTTTACCCCAAGACTTCAAATAATGGTGACTGCCATTTTCAAGATCCAGAGTTCTCTCTTCCAGGGGTCTTCCTGATCCTCCAGACCCCTTCCCATGAGTCCAAGGTGTCCCCCTTAGCACTTACTATACAGAGTCGAAAAGTCCATTTCACAGATCTGTCACCGTACTAGGCTACTGGATGGCAGAAAGGAGTCTTGCTTCCCTCTGTATCTCTAAGACTTACTACCATAGCCAGCAAGTAGGAGACACCTAAGATGAATTTGTTGACTAAACCCCTCACTTCTATAGGCTCTGGAATTGTAGTGTGGGGTCCTGTCATGTGGTGTCCTATTTGTAGTGTAGTATAGTGTAGTGTGGTGTGGCAAAACCTGTATTATATCATATCGTAATACATCATATGGTATCATATCGTATTGTATTCTACAGAAAGCAGAGAGTGTATGTCAACTGTTGCTACAAATTGAGTTATTTGTCCTTCACATATTAGTCCGATTTTCAGATAATCATCTATTTAATGTGGCCTAAAGAAGTCAGTAAAATCTCTTAGAGGTGCCATAGTCTCTTAAAGAAGAAGAGGAGACTATTTACAGAACCCAATTCCTATCTCCTCACTCCATCCCATGGACACCACTTGCAGGATTAGAAGAAATAAAACAAAAAAGTGGTTTGTATTTTCAGGTGAATCCATTATTCTGCAGCTTAACAAATTTCAGGGCTGTGGCTTACAGCTCTCACTCTGGAGAGGGACAGAAGAAGCAAAAAGAGAAGGAAAGCAACACTCCACTCGAAATATGGTGAATCCTTGGTAATTGCGTATTCAATGGGTGAATCACCAGATAACCTTAAGGTTCCTTCCAACTCCAATATCACTATAAGCAGGGAGATGCCCCAGACCCCTAGACCGATGCCCACTTTGTCTCTGACCTCGTGTCTGGATGGTCCACACCCAACACCTTTCCAGGGACTCAGAAATCAACCAAGACCCGACTTCCAGCTTCATTCCGATTCGTGACCAACTCTCTCTGCATTTCTAGTGCTCTGATTTCCTCAAACACCAGCCTGCGAAAAGCCATTGATGTTTTTCTCTTTGGCTCTAGATACCCAATTGGTTTAATTCTTTTAAAAAATTTTATTTTTATTGTGGTAAGAACCATAACATGAGATCTACCTACTCGGAAATTTAAGTGCACAATACAGTATTGTGAACTTTTAGGCAAAACTTCTACCACTTTTTCTTCTTGCGTAACTAAAACTTCATACCCATTGTCAAGTATTGAAGAAAGTTAGTAGGATAAGGAGGCTACACTGGGCTGGAGGAGCTGAGTCTTTTTTCCATCAGCCATGCTTGCCGACTGCCTTTAGCTAGAGTTTCTCCAAGGACAATAGGGGTATAAGGATCGCTTCCCTGTCTGCCTCTCCTGGCTGTGATGTAAGTCATGTGAGACCACATTTGGCTTCACAAATATTATTACTACATATTTAAACACTCTGAGGTGCTATGATGCTAATGTGGTAGAAATATTTACATATTAGGAGAAATAACAGTACAGATCAAAAGTCAAAAACTGGTGACTAATGGGAACCATCCAGCCACAGATGTGCTTTATTTGGCCTGCATGGTGTTTTTATGTATTGGGGCCAGCACTTAAAAATTAGAGGAGAATTGATATTTTGGAAGAAAAAAAAACACAGAATTCCAGTTTATCTTGAAAACTGGAGATCTAGCAACACAGGGCCTGTTTTTCCCAAGGGGAACATTTGGCTGGGGCCAAGTAGCACCTGCTTTTGGGGGTAAGTCATTAATTCTACAATTCACTGCAGTTCCCACCTGTCACACAGGTACATGTGCATTTATTTACACACATCTGTGTCACTCATTTCAGTTCATTGCTTGGATCCAGTAGCCATTTTTCTTGGGACCCCCTGATGTACCTCAACATGAGTAAGAAAGTCCTAGAATCAAATCCTGGCTTTTCTATTTAACATCTATATAACTATAGAAACACACACACACACACACACACACACACACACACACACACACACTATTGGTTCTTTTTTGCTGGAGAACTAGGCCTACCATCTTTCTTCTTTGAAATCATAGAAAACTTAGGCCACCTCCTATTCTGCCTTGTCTTATAGTTACACACCTCTTTCTTAAATTAAGAATCTCTCCGGGGCACAGAAATTCAAATGTTAAGTCCTCCTGTTCCAATGCAGTACTTGATGCTTAGTGGATGTTCAGTGAATAATTCAATTGGATTAGACTAGATCACGTTGAATTATTCCCAAAGTCGAGCTCCAAGTGTTCCAAAGGGGCCTCCTGTGCCTCTCAGGTCCACTAATAAATAATGGGTCGTTTTGCTCATTTGTCATATTTTCATAATTTTTAATGCATTGTATTGATTTTGCATAACATTTTTAATAAAAATCCTTCTGAAGTCTCTCAATACCAACCCCCGGTAATAAACGTTAAAATAGACCAGGGCTTATTTAGAGGTCATTTTTCTTTTAATTAATTGACTAATGATTAAATCAGTGGGGGAAAAAAATCAAACTTTCTAAATAGAAAAGTTCAAGCTTTAAAAAATTGCACAGGCTAAATAGTTTCCATTTGCTTAATATACTGCTATTTACAAAACACTGCACTGTTTCATGACATTTAAACAACCGAGTTGCATAAGGTGTCATTGTTGACCTCCTTCCATGAGTCACAAAACTGAGATCCAAAGTTAGCAACAACTGTCGCTTATGTTCACTATGCGCTAGACACTGCTACGTGTTTTAAATATGTGAACTCCTTAACCTTCTTAACAATCACAAGAGATAGGTTACTATTACTTTCCTCATTAAAGATGAAAAAACTGAAGACAGGAAAGGTTAGGCCGCCTGTCTGTAATGGTTCACTTCATGTGTCATCCTGATGTTTGGCTAAACTTTCTATCTGGGTGTGTCTGGGAAGGTGCGTCCTGATGAGACCAGCACTCAGATCAGTAGACAGAGGGAAGCAGACTGCCCTCCCCAATATGGGTGGGCGTCGTCCAATCTTCTGAGGGTCTCTATAGAAAAAAAAAAAGGCATTGGAATGACGAGTTTGACCCTTCCTCCCCAACTACAGAGCTGGGGCATTGGTCTTTGCCTTCCCTCGCCCTGAGGTTTACACCATCGGCTCCCTTGGTAACCGTGTCCTCAGACTTCCTGGACCTCCAGCTTGCAGATGGCAGATGGAAGGATAAACATCTTACTGGATCTGTCCCTCTAGAAAACCCCGACTAATACACTGCCCAAGATCAGACAGCTCAAAGTCACACCGTTATGGGTCAGAACTCAACCCAGATTTGTTGCGTCCAAATCTGTGTTTCTCCTGCACCAAGCCATCCCTAGATTGCTCCACCCCACAGGAAACTCTTATGCAAAAAAAGGTCAGCAGAGGTTAACGGGATTAACAGCTTGATTTGCCTTTTCCCTCAGGCTAAATAGGTTGGCAGCCAGCTAGGAAATCTCCTTCACAATAAAGTCATTTTAGAGGGATGAGAGGATGAGACGCAATTTCTGTGTTCATTCTTTCGCTCGCCATGTTTGTACAGTTTTCACAGCCACAGATTGAGTCCTGAGCCCCAGTTAGTGCCGCCTCGTTGAAGAGAGAGCGAGAGCAGAGGGAGGTCACAACAGGACACCCCTGTGTGGGCATCAGCGTCCCACACACTCAGGGACTCAGCGGCACTGGGGTTTGAACCGCTTAAGTTCAAATTTTAAGTTTTAATTGAAAGGCATGTTAGTCTTTTTGTTAAAAAATCCAAAAGAACAAAAAAAGTTTTTAGGTTCAAGGAATATTCTATGTCTGTGAGACCATTGAAAGTCTAAAATATTTCCCAGCAAGATCCATTTGTTCAGCTATTAATACACTTTATTATTTTTCCACCATGGCAAGAACCTAACTGTTCCTCTAGTCATATTTCTCTTAGATGGAAAAAAAGAAATCATTACCATTTCTGGCATCGAAAATCCTGTTTTTCCTCAAATGAACAAAAAATGGAAGCAAAAGCAGGCTTTGCTATGTGAAAAATCCAAACCGAGTATGTAGGCTCAGTCCTGTCTGTTTTCCCACCTATAAAATCGAATTAAAAATCAGAAAAGACGAATTTAGAAAACTGTCTATTCAACGGAGCCAAATGAGACTGATATAAATTACTTAGAGTGAGTGACTTTTGCTTGATTTTAAAGACTAATTTTGGCATTCACATGAAGATCAAAAAATCTCATATATTAAAATCCTTTAAAAAAATTTTATTTTTGTCGCTGTTCTCGCCCACCTAGGATGCAAGTTTCATGAGCTCAGTGAGGTCACTGCTGGTTCCCCAGAATCTGGAAGTCTAATGGACGGCCACCCAGAGCTGACCACAGCCCTCAGGGCCTGCCACCATCCCCACTTCCAGAAAGAGGCCCCTGGAGTCAGGGAACCCTAGGTCCTATCGGACATGGGGAGCTTGCAAAACTCTGCTCCAAGTGTCCATTTCTGAACCATCCACCCTTGCTCTGGGCCCTTCTGTCTTTGTCTGCCTTTTGATACTCGGGCCTTGGCTGGGTCTTCTGCTGGCTCATGTGTCAGGGCGTCCTGACATAGCAGTCCCTTTGGCAGCCCAAGAACTCTGCCTGACCCATCCGGGAGCTTTCCAAAGAGACAGACTTCAAATCCTCTGTGGGCTGGAGGAGAAATACCGCCTACAAACGGAGTTTCGGGACAATGTGGGCAACGTGACCCTAACTCACCCTGGCCCAGCTGGAGACACAGCTTCAGCACACGCACCTTTGTCCTGGCTCCCGCAAACCACAGTCACTACTACAAGCCAGTCACAGGGTTATTGCAGCTGCAAGGGAGGAAAGGCAGAAATGAAACAAGCCAGAGACAGGGCAGAAATGAAGCAGACTGGGGGAAGGGGCCCAGAAACATCTTTTAAAGAGAACAAGGGCAGAAAAAGAGACCCTGTAGGGGTGCGTTCTGCTGCAGACTCATATTCCAGCTATCCTTCTGTTTCTGTCTCCACCTCTCTCCAGTGCCCTCCCAGAGCACGGTACCCACACCTCGCATCCCCTCCCCCACGGTTTATCCCCCTTCCACTGCCAAGCTGCATCTCTCCGCCAGCAAACCCGGCATAAGATGCGGCCTCTTTACATGACCACACCATGCTAATGCCCGGTCCAGACCTCGGGAACACTTGCTCTAATGAGACCTGTTAGCAGGCAAAGGCTCTTGTTCAATTAAGGACTAGTTTTCATTTCAAGAAGGCCACCTGGCAAAGCCCCAAGCCCTCCAGAATCCATCCCCGCAACCCCCACCTCCAAAGCTTTGAGGCTCTGATTATCCTATTGTCAGATCAATAGCCCATCTGCTCTTTGGAGGAGCCTAAACCATCCTGTGCTAAATTAAAACAGATAGGATCAATCCACGGTTAATTTCCCCCAACCAAACAATTTATCTCTCTTCTGGTTCCTCTTGGAGGGTGAATTATAGAATCCTGACACACTATTAGAGCTCTCTGGCCAAAGAAAGCCCTGCCACAAGGCTCGCCTGCTCTCTTTATCAGCAGCTCGACAGTGTGACAAAGCCAGAGACTTATCTGAGAGCAGAAAGCAGACCTGGTTTGAACCTTGCAAAGTCTCTGCCAGGGCACCATGAATGGTAAAAAGGCTCTGAATACCAGTGCATGCTCATAATCTTGGAGGAAGAATTGAACCCAAATTTGATAAGCTGAGCATACACTTCTACTTCTGAAGAATCAATAGCCGTCACTGGTGAATAATATTTTCTCTACTGAAGGCAAAAAATCGGGATACCTTGTACCAAAATGTCAGTGGAAACATAGGATTTAAATCTAACCTGGAACCAACTGCAGGTAGGGGGTATAAAAATATATAAATAATAATAATAATAATAGGCATTATTAGTAATAATATTATTATTAGGCACTTACCGTCTGGGAACCCGCATAACGCTAGATGCTGGGAGACTGAGGCTTGGAATGGGGAAGGGTCCTCTAGGACCACAGGATGCGCGGGTGGTACAGTCGGGGTTTATCACCAGGCTCAGAGGGAGCCTGCTGGTAGCTAGAATGCTGGGATACTTCCATAGTTGATGACTAGCACCTGTCCCTAAGCCCCTGAGTGTTACCTCCATGTAACCCAGCAGACTCGCCAGCTAGGTTCCTAAATCAGGACACCTGGCCCTCCCGATGATGTGAAACATCAAGGAATGAAACCTGATACACCGAAGGGTCTCCAGGAGGCTACCGCATGCTTGGGGCCCACATTCATAATAGTTCATATCTGGCTTACTTCCGGCAATGCCAGGGTTTGTTCCTGGGGGTACCTGACTCAGAGACTTACGCTCTTAACCAAAATGCTCTTTGTTCCCAGCAGGAAGGAGGACCAATGGGAGAAAGTCTAGAAGAAGCCAAGGAAGAGAGGACAGATCTGGCAAAGCATCCGTAAAGTCGGTCTGGCCGACCAGTGGGTCAGCTCTCTGGGAGGGGTTTCTGCAACAGGGTGAGAATAATAATAACGACTACCTATTGGTCGCTTACCATACGTCCGGCACTGTTTGAGCCCTGACAATTATAATTTCATTAAATCTTCCTGGGAAATATACTATCGTAGTATCTAAGAAGAAATGTAGGTGAAAAAAGAAATGCAGACGAGGAAAGGTACTATTTATCCAGATACACGAAGAGGTTAAATAACTTGCCCAGTGTCACAGGATTAATGAGAAGGGTGCCAAGAGTCAACCCCAGGCTATTTGGTTTCAGGTCCCAGGCTATCGGCCAGTTCACCAAAAGGAGGAAGGAAATGGGAAAGAAAGTCCCTCACAGGGTCATCTCAGGGACTTGCATCGGGTGCCCCGCTCAAGGCTGCTTGCCCTCAACACAAGGCTGTGCGCAGAGCAGTGACCGGCGAGGGTGATGAGACTCTCCCATGCCTCCGTGTTGACACCTGGATTTTGGACAGTGGTACCAAGACTGTGGTAGGTGACATTCGCTGTCACCGCCTGCCCAGAATTCATTTCTCCTTATTCTAGAACCACTGCTGCCTGACTGCCATCCGATATGCTATTCTTTCTCTACTCCCAATGACGTGGCCAAGGTCCAGCCAACGAGCGTCCTCCTCTTCCTGCTCCGTGCAGGGCGTGGGCATGAGATTCAGACTCTGGAAACATCATTTCGAGCAGCTGGATCCAGCTTTGCCTGAACCAGGTGCCCTGAACTTTTCAGTGTATTAAGTCCCTCTTGTCATTAACAGAGGCCAAGTTGGATTTTTTTTTTTTTGTCACTTAAAACAGAAAAAGTCCTGTATTATACAACTGTGTAAGCCACAGAGGAGAAAATGAAGAACAGCCACGTCCAGTTTGCTAAGATCTGGAAGGCAGCTCAAAACAACTTGGTAAGGAACATGCTCATGAGACATCCCAAAGAATAGTGATTTTTATTTTTATCTATCTCTGGCCAATCTACCAGGCTGATCGAGCACAAGAAGTCCCCTAATACCCTTCCTTCATAACCATCTAAAATAACTCCTTAGTCTTAACTCATCAACTCTGAAAAAGCTTCACAGGAAAAATGACAAGGATGGAGAAAGGGACAATGGTGGAGACCGAGCTCGCGGATGAGGATGAGAAAGCAGCAGGATACCGTAGCCTGTTTGACGGCAGAATTCAAAGGTGTATTTTCCCAGGCTTGCAGCGTTACCCTGGGTCAGTCAGATCCAGTTGGGAAATCAGAGGTTAACAGAGAAAATGAGTATGAGAAACAGCTTGAAGAATTACTGGAAGACCGACAAATCAAAAATTGGGAACGATACCATGAAAATATGACAGCAAGCGGCTATGTTTTAGGGCTGTTATCAGAAGCTCAGATTCGTGGGTGCAGGGAGCCGGGACTTGGATTATCTGGAGGAGAGGTGCTACCAGACGCCTCCTGAGGAGTGGGACAAAACTACAAATATGTGGAGAAGAGGCTGGAGACTGGAATGAACCACTCCTGCTGGAGCAGAGGGCTGCTTCTGGAACAGCCTGAAGGGGAGTAGCAACCAAGAGAAAAGAGCCAACACCCTACCCTCTCCTCCTGCCTTCCAGTTTCTCCCCAGGACCCCCGTGGGGAGAAACCTCCAGGGAGCCAGCAGCAAAGGAGAAATAAAATCTGCAGACTCCAAACCCTAGCATCTCAAAGCAGAATGTAGAATTACGGACTGAGAAACAATGGTTGAAAAATCAGCGTATCCCAGTCTACGGCCACGCCACCTTGTACATGCCCGATCCCATCTGATCTCACAAGCTAAGCAGGATCGGGCCTGGTTAGTACTTGGATGGGAGACTACCTAGGAAGACCAGGTGCTGTAGGCATACAAAAAAATAAATAAATAAAAATAAAAATCAGCATATCCCCACCCATCCAAAACAGTCTGCTGAACAAGGTTAAAGAAACTTTCTAAAAGCCATTGTACGTGATAAAATAATAACACTGACGACGGCCAACATTCATTAAGCACTTGATCTATGTAAAGAACCATGCTATGCATATAACACACAATAGGCCTTTAATCCTCACAACCCTAAGTGCAGATGTCCTAGTGATTCTCATTTTCTGAACAAGAAAACAGAGGCCATTAATGTTGTCACTCAGAATTCAAGCCTTTTAACCCCTAGCCTATATACTTAACCATTACATACAGCTAGTCTAATTCACCTAAGAAGCATTTCCAAACGTCATTGCCCACTAGATTTAATTTCTCCTTCCTCCATATTCTTTCATATTCTCATTGTAGGTTATTGTGCCCGTCACTTGTCGAAATTAGTTAAATAAAGTCAGCACAGCCTCTGATTGAAGACCCATGTCCTTCCGGTTCTCCCCTAATTGAAAGACTACACATGTGTATGCATAGACGCATTATGTAATAATTTTAAAGACTTTATTTTATAAAACCCCCTTCCTTGTCTCCATCTCTATTCACCATATGAGTTGATCAGAACCTTTCATGGATTACAAGCAATGCACATATGCAATCAGCCTTGAAAATGTTCAAGAACCACCCACATCCCACATTGGACGTCAGTAAATCCACAGATGACCTTGAGTTCTCTAAATCATTCAGTCTAACTGAGTTGCTCCCAGATAGACTAAGCCATGTGCCCAGTTATCTCGATCATAAGACAAGCGAAGGATCTTGGGTCAGCCCTCCCCAAACCCCAGCAGAAAAAGCTCTTTGCCTTATGCTGCTGTTTCTATCTTGTACGTGTCCTAAATCACTGCTTCTCTCTGAGATCAGAACCAGGGTACTTGGGGATGTGAGTGGCCAGTATCAGATCTGGCGGGAGTGTGGGCAGTGGCTTCAACATACATGCCACTGGAGACCAAGCTTAGCCTGAAAAGCTTGCAGTTTGGTTATTCCTGGTCCTCTGGATGCCATAGGCACACATAGGTCTGACATTCAAGGTGAGTCCATCTTATGATGAGCAGTAAAATAACCATAGGAAAACATGACCGGTAGCTCTCCATGACCCATAACCAATTCATTCTAGGTCGCAGAGACCAATACATCATTAAGACAAGCCATTGACCTCTGGGTACCTCAGTCTGACCTTTTCCAGCACATGCCACTATTATTGATTAGTGTTTATGGTGAAACCTAGAGAATCTCAGGCTGAGGGTCAGACACCCTGGGTTCTAGGCCTATATCCAAACCTGCTCTCACCTCCCATCTCTGAACATTCCCGTGCATAAAAATGAAATTCTGAGACCAGTTCTAATTATTTGGGTTTCCTTGATTCCATAACCATGGAGGATACAAATACAAATGTAAATGCTTCTGTCCTTTCAAAACAAACAAACAAAAATCTCATTGCTATTGACAAGAGTTATAGGCACATGGAATTGACGATGGCGGATCACGGATTCTCAGAGCCTGAAGGTGCTTCTGTTTAGATGGTGGGACAGTCTAGTTTCCTCGAGAAGGACCGTTCAGCCCAAAGTCAGACTACGGGAGATTTTGGACTCCAGACTGCCAGTCTTGGGTCATTTATTCCACAATTGCTGCTTCCAGGCACACTCATCAGAGCCCACTGATGATGCACTATCATTCTCCAATCCCTCTCATAATAATACCTGAAACTGTAGGGCAACAAACAGAGAAGCAATATGTATTTCTTTAACAAATATTTATTAAATGCCCATTTTATTTGAGTTTCGCTTTTACTATCGACAGCCAAAAGTAGAGCCTGTGCTCAATCAAAAACCTGTGTTTGGGGCACTGACCATTAGCCTGGCTCACTTCAGTCATATAATCATTTACTTGCAAGAGTTGGAACCATAGGAATCACAAGGAATGTGAGATTTTTTGCTACTGCCAGGCTCATAATGTCCTTGGTGATGCTGCTGCAAGGCAGTTAACTCCCCGCTTCCTTTAATCCCACTCAGAACTTAATTCTACAAACGTTCCAGAAATCCAAGCTAGGTAATGATTTCAAGCGTTTGGAATTGATTGATAAAAGCAGAGCTGGCCCAGTCATTGTATCAAATCCTGTTCCTTGCCGAGAGGATAGAGTTGTGTAAAGGAGCAACTGCTAGGGTGGAAAAGGAGACCCCCACCTAGTGGGTGCTAGAAAAGTCTGCGGCCCTACGCAGAAATGTCTCGCCCCAATGTACCCCCAACTCAGTTATCTCTGTGTTCTTTTCTAACTTACAGTTTAAAATCAGTCATTTACTAAATAGTCAACACTATTTCAGTGCTTGGAACGCTGGTGAGCCAAAGACACTAGCTCCCACCTTCGTGGGTCTTATGTTCTTCTACCACCTCTGAGGAGCATTGGGCACCGTGCCTGTCATCAGGACAAAGTGCATCCCTCTGTCCTCGGGTCTCCTGTGGTACCATGTCACTCACTTCAAACAGCCACTTTCATGCTGTGTTTTTATTATGTGCAGTGTCTGTTTCCCCATCTAAACCTGGATCTCTTCAAGGACAGGTACCAAGATTAGTTTCTCCTTATTCCCTGTTTCTACCATAAAATCTGTTATATAATAAGCACTCAATCCTTTCCTTCAACATCTACTTTATTTACCTTAATTCCAAATCTCCCCGCTGTGATGAGACTGTCCTCAGCCCTTCCCATCACCCCAGGTTCCCTCGCCTGCTGAGAATATCAGTATGAAGTAGACAACAACAGGTTAACAACAATTTTATACTATTAGAAGCATACAGCGCTTCATAGTTTGCATAGCAAATTCACATGTGGGATTTTATGCCAACTCCTTGAGGCAAAGAAAGGACAGTTGTACCGAGAGAGACATATAAGACTCAGTGGGGACAGGAAGCTACCCTTCAGCCAGGGCTGAAGCTAAAAAGTAAGAGAGACATGTGGATAGTTATAGGTTATTGAAGAGTCACCTCTCCTTCCTCTGGTTGATTCTTATGGTAGCTTGTTTGCTCAGAGGACACCAGCGTCATGTGGTCCATGCCTTCTCAGAAAGTGCAAATTTAAATTATCATGACTACTGGACATAAGGCCAGCTATGAATAGAGATCACAGTTGATGGAGACAGAGGTGACAACTGATGATGTCAAAGATTTAGGAGGAGAAAAGGTAGGATGCTAAACCCACATGTAGGGCCTATTTCAGCCTCATGTTCCCTCTCAGAAAAAGAGAAAGTATCAGTGGCCAAGGCTGAGAAGATGAAGTGGAGAGATGGGTTTTCAAAGAATTTTCGAAGTCAAAATTGGCCCTCATAGTACGGAATGTGTGGCTTATGTAGAATTCTTGATAAACACTTGGTTATTTCATCAAAATATTTGTTGTGTTCTTTATTTTGGTTCATTCCAACAGCGCTGATGAGGAGGTATTATGTCCCCCACGGAATAGTCTATGTATTGTGTAACTTGGAAACACGGGTGAATGATGGCAGAGAATGATAGAGACACTAAATGCATAACCACCCTACGAGAGAGGCATTCATCGTCCCATTTAAAAATGAGAAGAGTCAAATTTGAAGGTGTGAGTATGTTGCCCAAGAGCACACAACTTGTAAGAGATAATATCAACAAACAAACCTAGGATGACTCAATTTGAACTTCACCTTCACCACAGTCCCAGAGTAACCTTCGTCAACTTTTATGTTCAACAAACATTTATTAAGAGATGGCTTTTGTGGAACTTTGGGCTTGGGAAACAGAAGGAAAAGAGACCCATGGACATCCTTTCCCTTCCTTCCTCCCTTCCTTCCTTCCTTCCGTCCTTCCTTCCTTCCTTCCTTCCTTCCTTCCTTCCTTCCGTCCTTCCTTCCTTCCTTCCTTCCTTCCTTCCTTCCTTCCTTCCGTCCTTCCTTCCTTCCTTCCTTCCTTCCTTCCTTCCTTCTTTCCTTCCTTCCTTCCTTCCTTCTTTCCTAATAATATGTTAATGCATCCAGAACATTAACTTGCACCTTCTTCATAGATTAAACTCCCAGGCATGGTCATTCCCAGACAGAAAAGATCGATATGATACATCCAAAAATAAAAAATAAAAAAGAAGGCTTCAATTGGCTGTCAGAACTGTAATAAAAACATGTATAGATCAACCTCACTGTAGCAAATTGTGCCACTATTCCTGTAGTAAGATGAGTGTGCACTGGGAAAACAGTCGGAGGACTCTCCCCAAAACTAAAGTGTGATGTCATAGCCACTTTGGAAAATTTTCCCTGGCTCTTGGGAACTGGAACTTGTTCTGGGTGACCTGGCAACACTGCTATTTTTTTTTCTTTTTTTTTTTCTTTCATGAAAGCGGAAGACCATTTCCTAAGCCCATTCATACTTTATCTTCATTGCCCTGACTCAGAACCAAACTGAAGTTGTGTAGGATTGTTGAGAAGACGGAAGTTTCTGAGGGCATATGAGGGAGGGATGGGGAGTTGAGCAGAAAAAAGTAAAATGTAAAAAGAAAAAGAGAAAGACCAGAAAAAGGAAATAAAGAAGAAATGAGGGAGAGAACTGAGAAAGATGGATCAAATGTTTTTTATAAGACTGTTATGAAATACTCATTCAAATTATAATTTCAAATAAAAATATATATTATTAATTAATTGAAAAAAAATTAAGTAATTCATCTAAATCATTGAACAATACTGACTCAAGGTAATGGCTAAATGGGTCATTTTCCTGTTTCTTTATAATTTCAAAATTTTTTTAATTGAGATTATTTTTTTGAATCCAAATAAAAACAGCATAAAGTACAAGAGTTGTTCAGTTTGGGGAAAACCCGACTCAAATCCAACTCCTTCTGACACCTCCAATACCAACATCCTTGCCCATTGGTTCTCAGCTGGGGGAGATTTTGTGCCCAGGTGATAGTGGGCAATGTCTGGAGATATTTGGATTGTCACACTGGGGGGTTGGGGAACTACCAGCATCTGGTGAGCAGAGGACAGGGATTCTGTTAAACATCCTATAGTGTACAGGTCAACCCCAGCAACAGAGAGTTATCCAGCCCCCAACATCAGTGGTGCTGAGGTTGACAAACCCTGGTCTAGTCCAAGTGACCATCATCCCTCACCTGAATTATCGCAGTAGGCTCCTGTCTGATTATCCTCTTTCATCTTTCTTCTCCTTAGTCTATTCTTCACACAGCAGCCAGAGGAGGCCAGATAATGCCACCGCTTTGTTCAGACACCTCCCATGTTCCCCACCACACTTAGAATACAAAGCAAAGCCCTTTAACATGGTTGCAAATCTGGCTACATCACCCATCACTGATCACTGGCCCCTTGCTGAAGCTGCCCCAGCCACACTGGCTACCTTGCTCTTTCCTGGACATGCCAAGCATGCACCCACTCAGGAGTCAGTGCTCGCTGTTCTTTCTCCCAGAGCTTCATGAGGCTTAATCTTATTGCATTCAGCTCTCTGCTCAAATACCACCCCATCTAAAAGGCCTTTCCTGACCCCCTCTCTAAAGTATCACTTATTCCCTGTCCCATTATTCTGCCTTATTTGTCTTCATATAATTTTGGTAGCATGCACACACACACACACACACACACACACACACGCACACACACACACACACACACACACACACAGAAATTGAACCAATGAGGCATAAATCATAGATAGACAGAGATGGAGAAAGACAGAGTCAGAGAGAGGTGATGGATGGAGAGATGGACAGATAGATAGGTGAGAGAGATTTTAAGAAACTGGCTCATGCAGCTGTGGATGCTGACAAGTCTGAAACCTGCAGGACAGCCTGGCAGGCTAGAGACCCAGGGAGGAATCAATGTTGCAGGCTGAGTCTGCAGGAAGTCTGAAAGTAGAATTCTTTCTTTGTGAAACCCTATTTCTTTCTCTTAAAGCCACCAACTGATTGGCTGAGGCCCATCCACGTTATGGAATATAATCTTCTTTACTCAAAGTCGACTAATGTAATTGTTAATCGAGTTTAAAACAAAATACTTAGCAACATCTAGACTAATACTGGACGAAAATCTGGTAACCATGGCCTAGTTAAGTTGATACATAAAATTAACTATCACATGTATTTCCTGCATTTTCCAGTCTCTCCATTGGGTTATCTCCATAAGAACAGAAATTTATCTCTTATTAACCGTAATTTCCCGCACTGCCTAGAAAGTGCCTGCATAAGGCCAGCATTCAATAAAAGTGTTAAACTCATATTAATAAACTTTATCCTCAAAAAGTCAGCTTGCCCGATTAAATTGACCAGTTGGACAACTGAATCAAATAAGTCAGCTTTAAACGACCAACTCAGACTTGGCAATCTGTGGGGCATAAATTCAAATCCCACCTTCGCCACTCCAGTGCTCCCCAAAGTCATGGTGATGGCGATGGCCACAGTCTTTGGAGGTGGGTTCTTTGGGACGTGGAGCCCTCAGGAGTGCGATTGACACCCTTGTAAAAAGACACAGGATGCTCTCTCTTCGCCGTGTGAGGATACAGCCAGATGGCGAAAAGGTAGCCACATGGACACCACGAAGAACGCTCTCACCAGAGCCCCTCCACTGGCATTGACCTCGGACGTCCCAACTCCAGGCTGTAAGAAGCAAATGTCTGTTGTTTACGCACCCAGTCAATGGTTCTCCATCATAGCAGCCCGTGCTAAGATGGGGCATCTCCTTGGGACTTGAGGTTGGGGCAGGGACAGATTTCTGCAATGAGCTCCTGGGCATCATGATGCCTTCTCATCCTAGGTCTCCCACAAACAGGCAAGGACAATTCACACACACACACACACACACACCCACACCCACACACCTCTTCCTTCTTTAGTCCACAAGAAGAACAAAGAAAGAGAGTTTAAAATGAACCAAACAAACAAAGCAAACATCATGCTGATTGTTTCATGCCATCTGCACATTGGATGTGCCCAGAATTTCTGATTCTCTGTTCGGGCTCAAGGATGCTTGTTGAAAATGAGCCTCCTTCTCACTCACTGTGATCAGAACCACCGAGCCAGAGCCAGGAAGCCCCTTCCTGGCTCTCCGAAGTAGTTACGCATTAAAGTCAACCTGGACCCCCACCCTCAGCCCCTCACTCAACTGTGACTGCCCCAGGCTGCTGAACACCTGTCCTGTACTTTTGAGACATAAAGCCAGCACGAAGTCATAGACACAAAGCAGCTGGTTAGCTGCCCAGGGTGGGAGGGACAGCAGCCCAGACTCCACCAAGAAGATGGTGTCGTGATGCAATAACTGTGTCATGATGACAGCACCAAGTACGGCATTGTCATTACCAATGAGAGACGAGAAATTAAAGCTCCGTCAAGTTACACGGCCACTGTCACACAAGTAGACATAGAGCGAGGCACAAACACGGACCCCAAAGCCCACATGTTACCTCTTCAAGAGAAAGGAAGGGTCTAGAGAGAGAATGTAATGGGTCCATGTACTTAGTTGGGAATAGCATCACATCTTCATTTGCATTTATTGCTAACAGAAATTTAGCATTTCCTTCAAGTTTGCAAACCACAGAACTATGAACAGTAACTGTAACTGTCATCAGTCAAAATCACAGGTATTTTCGTATCACATTACAGTGTTGCAAATATCACAAAATGTCACTTATACACATTAGCAATTCGAAATTATGGTCGTGATTAAACTTGCTGCTCGGTCTTATTATTTGATGTGATAATAAAGAAGTCCACATATTACTACAACATGAGTGCTTTTTTTAATAATTTAATGACTGTATTTAAAAGTAATTGGTTTTATTTTTAACTTCATAATGCATATGGAATACTACTATAATATTGTAATATGTATTATGATACTTATTTCACATTTATTATTATAGATATTATTGGCTACATTTAAATATAATATTCTCCAAAGAGGTTCATAGGCTTTGCCTGACTAGCAAAAAGATCCATGGAATAAAAATGGCTTAGGACCTCTGAAGTAGACAGTTTTTGCAGGAAAGACAGCTGGGGAAAGAGACATTCACTGAAGGGGAAAACACAGAGAAATTGGGTCATATGAGGCCAGACGTGTGTGTTTGTATGTAGGTAAAGCAAAGAATGACAGGCTTCTGTGGCTTAGTATTAATGACTATCCTCAAATTCTTAAATACTATTCTGGTATGAAGATAATATAAAAGGTTTTCTTGTTGGACCCAAGCCTATGTGGTATAGGCTAGTCATGCACTGTCAGCAATCTGCAGCTGTTCAGAATTTCAAATGGACCACTGGCAAAAATTCTCAACCTCCATCCCATTTTAGTCCCCAGGTGGCATTTGACTTTCTGTTCCCTCCTGTGTCTGTGACCAGCCTAGCTAGATTACTAGCTTTTTCAAATGTATTCAATAGATTTCAATTAGAATCTCTATGCTTCATAATTGCTTGATGTTTTAACTTCCTCCAAAATCATTAGCATCTTAACTGAGGTCTCAGAGAGCCTTAAGGCAAGGGTCAAAGTCTCAAATGCTGTGGGCTACAGAGATGATGTGAGCGAGTGAGGATGAAACCAGTTGCCTTGGGATGCTTTCCACACAGTGCAGGGCACTCAGGGGTTGGCCAAAGTCCTTGCTCCATTCCCCTCGATCTCTTCTAGACACTGAGTCCTGTACTGAAATGATGACCAGTGTTCCCAGAGCTTCCAATCTTCCCGCAGTGACCAGAATTCCAGAACTTTATCTAGTATCTCCTGATTCATAGATGCTGGGAACTAAATTCAGCCAGTGCTTGAGCTGGCAACCGCTGCCTCAGTAATGCATGTATTGCAAGGATATTTCTAACACAGGGAGTGGATGACTTTGATGGTGGCCTCCTCAGATACCCCTTGGGGATGTCTGAATAGCATTTGACAAAGGTCTTTCCTGTGCACAATAATATTGCCCTCAAAGAGTTGGAGCAAGTGTGACAGGCTCCATGCTACAGATTAAAAACGGAGGCTCAGAGAGGTTACCTGAGAAGTTCAGCATCACAGAGCTTGCGGGAGGCTGAGCTGGTCCACATGTCAGGCCCCAGACGGCATCATTACCTGAAACCCCCTGGGAGGTCAATTAAAACGCCTGCCCCAGCCTGAGCTGGCCATTCTGGCCTCTGATGCTCACTAAGACACATTTAAATAGCTTTAAAACAGAAGCTTGGCAGCATCCGCTTTTGGCATCTGGTCCAATTGCTTCGACGGCCTCTAGTATTTTATGTTCTAATCAATTGGTTTCATGCTTTCTAAATGTTCCTATATTTCCTGGCATGCAGCGATCTAAAAGGTATCATGGAACCACTTTGATTTTTCCATTTGTTCAAAGATTTTAACAGGTTGATCACATCAGCAGCGCGCTGTGGGTCCCTCCCCTCCTCCTCCTTCACTGAAATATTCACCACCGCTCGCCTTCGTGATAAATCTTAGGTTCCCTGTGTAACCCCTGATGCTTTTCCCATTTTCCCATCAAATTCCACCGTCCAAATTTGGAGTCCCGACTTGACCACAAGCAGATACAATATCACTTTGTGGGATTTTCCCAGCTTTTCCGTGCATGAGGGTCGCAAAGCTTGTAGCACCAGCTGTGTCTGAGCCAGCCCTCCAAAAAAGGCAATTGTGCTCCTTCACAGAGTCGTGAAGCAGGCTCTGCTGCCAGCTCTACTCTGCAAACGGCTTTTCAGGATTCTGGGGCTGCTTCCAGCCCTTCCTCCCCATTCCACCAGTTAATGACATGGGCCCCTCAAAAGGCTCAGAATTCTTTAAAAGACCTAAGGAAAGGAGGAGGGAAATAATGCATACTTTTCTTCTCTCATTTTCTGGGGCTCCATTTTCATTGTCTTCATCACCAAGACCCTATCATTCTTTTATTCGTTTAATAAATATGCGTTTATAAATCCCCAACCACGTCCCAGGCATTTATTTATGCTAGAGGTCGGAGAGAGCAAATTCAACCAAACAGGCTGTTATTTCTGCAGGGGCTCACCATACAACAAGCAGAACAGATATGGGACAGCAGTAGCAACAATATCTGTCCACCGTCGCTTCTCCAAAATCTTTGGGGCCAGAATTTTAGAATTCAGAAATTTTCAGACCTTAGAGACGTGATATATGATATGGAGATGTCACAAGATCTCATTATCAAATCTAACCTGTATAAAACTTACAAGTAGCCTCTGATTATTGTGGCTCAGATTTTGTCCTCAAATTCATTTTGGAACCAAACTTTCAATTTGAGAGGTTTTTGAGTTTACTCTAATAGTTGGTCTTTACTGAGTGTCTACTACGTCCCAGGCCACTGCCTTAGCTCCTTTTAACCCTCCGAACAGCCCTTCAAAGTAAACTATTGTTCCATCATCACTGAACACACCCCGTCTGATAAACTTTCCCACGGGCCACCTTAAGTGACCCTATGGCACTGCTGCAGGACACTGCTCTCTCTATTTTAAGGAAAGGAAGCTGAGGTTCATGGAGGTTACATAAATCTCAGGAAGTCGTGGAACAAGTAAGCGGCAGGGCTGGGACCCTCGTCTGTTGGTACCAGGAGCTGCGCTGTTTCCATGATGTAAAAACTCTGCCTTCCTGGGAAGACACTTCGATTCCACTGAATGCCCTTCCCGCCCTTTCCCTTCTGACTCCAAAGCCCACCCTGATTTCCCCAGGGAGCCTCCACAGCACAGAGATGATCCGGTCCTACCCCCAAGTTTGTTCCAAGTGACACACCCCTGTCTACACTCTGGGTTTTCAGTCTGTGCCTCATGCATAATGGTTTGGAATCAGACCTGTCTGGAGTTGGATGCCATTTCTAACATGAGCTCAAGAAAGTTGCATAATTTCTCTGAGAGTGTTTTCTCATCCTTCAAGTGGAAAAAAAAATAATCCATATTTAAATTAGATTACTCTGGTGATAAAATGAGCTAATTTGTCCAAAGTGCCAAATAGCATGTCTAGAAAATAGTAAAGGGTAGCTATTACTATTGATTATTGTTACAGTATTGCAAAGTTATTGTTTGAATACATTTGATGTTTTAGGCAGCCTACAAAGTTTGATGTAGCAGCACAGAGAAATCTCTTCTACCCGCAGTACCTGGCAAAGCACACCGTCCTTTCTGAAGAAAGCCGATCATCTTATCAGCAATACTGTGAACCAAACTGATTGGCCCCAGAATAGGCTCTTGGCCCATGAACAGTCGTCTCTAGTGGCTTCTGGCTTCTGAGTTCTCTTGGTACAAAGCACTTGCCCCAAAGGGAATAATGATTTGCTGAATCCATGAGAAAGTCTTTCTAAAGAAAGTCTGGGTGTGCGATCTGTAAAAGTCAAAGCAGCTGATCGGAGGATCTGAAACCAAGGCATAGACTTCTGAGGAAGCGGAACCTGTGAGGCAACCAAGCCAGAATCTGTAAGGGGGCCGAGGACAGACACAGGGGTGTGGAAGAAGCGAGGCGTGCGTGTGTAGCAACAGCAATCCGTGGACAGAGGAAGCACTGCAGCTGAGTCGTCAAAACGCCCGGAGTACGGATTTGAACCGGCAGCCCTTGAACTCGAGTTTAGGCCCTTGACCTCCACCCTGGGGGCCACAGATCCCCATGCCTCCTGGGGCCAGTTAAGGAACAGAAAGGAGGGGCAGGTGCCTCACGAGGCCTGCTTCCCAGTGGACATGCGTAGCCCTTCAAAAGGGGGCAGCTGCTAATGCGTTTTGGGCAAATGGGATTACGTGGGAACGTGAGCCAAAGACAGCAGGCCTTCTGACTTTCTGAGAGAAGCAGAAATCCAGACACCCATGGGACAGTTACAGTGCTTTAATGCTGAAAACTAATTCCGTTTTTTTTTAAGGACTGTGCAGGCAAAAATACATGCATGAGAGTGCGTGTGTGTGCGCGCGCACACACACACACACACACACTAACACACACTTTGGGTTAGATTGAGTCTCTAGGCCTCCAGTTGGAGACAGTATATTCCCTTATACTGTAAGTTGTAAGAGGAGGACAACTTTTAGGGCAATGTGCAAACTCTGTCCTCTATCTGATGGGGAAGAAAAGGAGAAAGATGTGCCATTGAAGGCAATTTCTGCAGGCAGCATTCAAAGGCAACGCCTCGTCAAATGGTCCAAGCCATTTCATAACATTGAAGGGAGGGGAGGCATCCGTTTCTGGTCCAGACGGAGCAACAGGGACCAGATTTACCCTCCCACCTGAAACACCTAAAAAACCAGCACAGGAAACAGCATTTCTTGAGTCATTGAACATAAGACACTAAATAAGGGACAGTGGTCTGTGAGAGAAGGGGAGTGATGAGACCAGCCCAACGACCGCCATGCTCACTGCCTGGATGGCGTTCCCAGGCCCCAGCATGGTGGGGAGGAGACCGCAGAGCCCCGTGGCCTCGCCAGGTCAAGGCGACACTGCAGAGGATGTGTGGAAACCAGACAGCCAGAGTGTGGAGGACAGTCCTGGGGTGAGGAAGGCTGCAGGGCCCCCTGAGTCTTGGGCTAAGACCGATGAGCATGTGGCTGTGAGGAGAGACCCAGAGGCAGAGGGAAGAGGAGCTGAGGAGTCTCTCCCCGTGGCTGACATGGGGCCAGGAACCGTTCTTTCTCCCAGTAGAAAAATTCTCCCAGAGTGGAAAAATCTCATATTTCATATTTCATTGGGTAAAATGTTTGGAATACTTTTGCCTCGGTAATAAGGAAAAATAGCGCTAGATGAAGTGTTGCTCTATCTTGCTTAACAAAGCTCAAAAACGAAACCCAAAAGCATCAAGCAATTAGTTAAATGTTGACAAATGTATACACCTGTGTAAGCCTCACCACGGTCAAGTCAATGATGATAACCCTCACCCCTAAAAGTCTTCTCATGCCCCGTTCCCAAGCCCTCCAGTCCTCCAATCTCTGTACCCTGCTCCTGTCCACAGTCCCCAGGCAAATGATGACTTGGTTTCTCCTCATTACAGACTGGTTTGATTTTTTTCAGAATTGTATAGACATGGGATCCAACAGTGTATATTCTTCATATCTGCTTCTTTCTTCAGCCTGGTGATTTTGAGGTTCGTCTATGTTGTTGTCTGTGTCGATTCTCGATCCATTTTATTGTTCACTCGTAAAAAAGGTTGAGGGGGGTTGTCTGTCGCTTGAGCAGTTTTGGTGTCAGATCATGTGATGGTGGATGGGGAGCCGTGCCTCATCCAAAGGGAATGAACTTTTTACTGCCCCAAAGCTGAAGCGAGAGCATCTGATGTCCAGAGAGTCAGGAGGCCATGAGGTGAAGGGCACAGGCCAGTCACGGCCACCCAAGAGCAAACACAGGAGGAAGCCAGCGGAGCAGCCCTGCAGGGGACCAGGAGGGAGGAAATGTTCACACCTTATTGTGTATAGGGGGTGATCCAAAAACAGTGTTTTGTTACTCAATCTGGGACCCAGGTGCAAGAAACTTCTACCTGCGGTCTCTGATTGTCACATGATAATCACTGGAGACCTGGATTAAAAATGATTCTGAGGATGTGTACAGCCTGAGAGCAGAGACTGTTCTTGCCGTGATTGTCAGAGGCATATGTGCCATTCCTCCTTAAGGGATTCTCCACCTGGAGGCCTGAGGACACCTGGGTATAATTCCATCTCACCCTAAATCCATTATTTCCTTTTAAGGATAGGGCTTCTCTCCGATACTCTTAACCTCAATCCCTCTACCATTCCAGGAGGCACACAGTACATTCTAACTAGGAATAAGACAACTGTCTCTAATGGATGCTCCTTCCTTCATGCATTTCAACTTTCCTCCTCTCTCCCAAGGCATTATGAACTGAATGTTTGTGTCCTCTCAAAATTCGTATACGGAAGCCCTAACCCCCAACGTGATGGTATTTGCAGGTGGGGCCTTTGGGAGGCAATTCCGTGTAGATGAGGTCACCAAGGTGGAGCCCCAATGTGGGGATTAGTGCCCTTATAAGAAGAGGAAGAGAGATCAAGTCTCTCTCTCTCTCTCTCTCTCTCTCTCTCTCTCTCTCTCTCTCTCTCTCTCTCTCTCTCTCTCTCTCTCTCTCTCTCTCTCTCTCTCTCTCTCTCTCTCTCTCTCTCTCTCTCTCTCTCTCTCTCTCTCTCTCTCTCTCTCTCTCTCTCTCTCTCTCTCTCTCTCTCTCTCTCTCTCTCTCTCTCTTTCTCACTGCACCATGAGCAGGAACAGTGAGAAGGTGGCCATCTGTAACCAGAAAAAAGGAGTCGCCTGGAACCATATCAGCCAGTACCTTGATCTTGGACTTCCAAGCCTCTAGAACTGTGAGAAATAAATGCCTGTTGCTTAAGCCACTCAAGTCAGTGGCATTTTGTTACAGCAGCCCGAGCAGACTAAGACATAGCCATGTTAAACTCGATGATCTAAGCTTGATAATAAAATAAATACAACTACTGTTGTCCAGCATGATGTTTCTCTAGAGCAGACGTCTTATAAATCCAGAGACTTGATGGAATTTTTAAAATCAAAAATTTAATCGATTCCCATTTCAAAATAACCAGTTATTTTCCATATTCATTTATTCCTCATATGTATGCATTCTGCTCTGTACAAAGTCATTAAGCACTTTGCAAAGATAAGAAAAATTGCTTTTGACCTTTGGGGAATGCAATTTAGGCTTTATTGTTTGGAAAGCTCCAGGTATATAATGATTATACAGTAATAAATTGTGTAATTGCATCTAATCTGTGCCTGGAGGCTAGGAAGCCCTGCAATACAGTGCCTTCCAAGTAGAAGACTGTGTGATGCTGGGAGGCAGCAGGCACCGACCAGAGTGAGGACACCCATCTGGGCAGCAGAGGTCGAAACAGTGCAAAGGCATCAGTTTGGGCCCACTTTCAATCATCACCAGTCAAATGATGAGGGAGACCAGGACAAGTTATTAGATGTGGAAAAACCGGTCCCAAGATAGAGAATCAAAGGTTTCTGAGCTGTGCTGTTTAGCCAGATGAAGGCCAAGTGCGAGCGTGAGAATGTATTTCCAAATCCAGCCAATAGGACAGGTTGGATTGAGCTGCAGAATAAGAGGAACAAGGTAGTTAGTTGAGGTTCTAGCTTGGACCAGTTGCAGGTGTGACCTTGAATGAGGGATTGATCTCTTCTGGGCTGGGAACAGGAAAACCCTGATTAAGATGTGAGCAGCAAGTCAGCTCACCTGGTTTAATCCCAGCTCTGCCCCGACCTCGCTCCCTGACCTTGAGTCCCCCAACTCTTAGTTTTCTCATCTGTAATATGGGGCTAGTTGTACCAGCCCCCACATTAAGGTTGTGTGACTTCAGTGAGATCATACATAGAAAGCCCTATGTTGACAATAATACCAATAATAATAGAACTCAACTTAGGACAGAAATGAGGTCTTCAGCATAACTGTGTTGTGAAGGAAATTGAAATATAACCTTTTTTCTCAGCAATAATTTTTATGTTTTCTCGAACATCTTTTAAACATACCACACACGTCTCTATGTACTGAAACAAAATGTTAGAAAAAAATGGATTATTTGAAATAAGAAAGTAGGGGGCCTTGGCCTGGCTTTACTTAGCAGCTTGAGGACCCTGAGCAAATTATAGCCTATCTATCTCTGAGCGGTAATTTCCTGGCATAATTTAAAAACCACACATGTCACAAAGCTGTGGAGGAGATATATGTGAAAAGTGCTTTACAAACTTATTCACCAAAAATAAATTGTTGTTGTTTTTCTTGAAGGTTTTGAGACTATGATCATGAATGGGGTTATTATGCCATAACGCGATAAAGTTTTATCCATTGGGGTAAATGCAGAAAAGTGCCATGTGTTCACAAAATGGGGATGTCATCTTCTTGGAAATTCAGACATCCATAGCAAATTCACTGCCCAGGAAGTATCTGTTAGGTAGATACATTAATCATGCTTTTTGAGAATAGTGACTGTATTCTTCTAGTTTAAAAAGAATACATGCTAATTATGAAAAATATAAGTCATACCTCATATGTATAAAGAAATATCTTAGTCCCTTCAGGCTGCTATAATAAAAATACCGTATACCTGGTGGTTTACACAACAGAAACTTATTTCTCACAGTTCTAGAGGCTGAAAGTTCAAGATCACGGGGCCAGCATGGTCGGGTTCTGGGGAGAACTCTCGCTTGTTCACAGAGCACCGTCCCTCTCCTTGTGTCCTCATGTGGCCGAGAGAGAGAAGGCATAGCTCTCTTCTTTTTCTCAAAAGGACACAAATTCTATCATGGGGGTTCACCCTCATGACCTAATCATCTCCCAAAAGCCCCACCTCCAAATATTATTACATTGGTGGTTATGGTCTCAACACCTGACTTTTGAGGGATAAATAAACACCCAGTCCATAGCAAAAAGTTAATAAAAAAAAAAATTACCAACATCACATCACCTAGAAATAAGCATTGCCAACACTTGAGGAAAACCAATCTAGTCATCACTCTATTATAAATTAATAGAAAGAAATTTTTTAAAAAATAAAGATGATAGCTTACCAATACACAGATACATTGATAGACTGTATTTAAGAAAAAAATGCACTCATGATATAAATGCTCTTTTGAATAAAAGTATTACATTTAATTTTATCTGACTTTAATAGAGAAATAAAAAGAACCTAAGAAAGAATGGAAGTAAATTGCATGTTTCTTACCTAAAATATCTATTAATTTATGAGAGATTCCTCTAACACTTAAGAAATAAAAGATTACAAAATATTACTTTAAGAAGCCATTTCAAATCAAACAATCAACATTATGCTGTATCCTTGCCTTCACTGAGTGAGAATTAAAATATATTGAAACACAAACTTTACCTATTATATAGGTGAAATTAAAATTTGTGATAACAATGTATTAGCAGCAGTATGAGGAACTAGGTGCTTCTAAAGTGTTGGATACATTATAAACTGGACAACCTCCTTGAAGGGTTGTTTGAATAGCTCTCAAAATGATTAATGTATATGGTCTTTCAACAAATATATAGTGCTAAGTTGGCAAATGTCTGTACATGTTTTTTAAAAAGTCAGGGGAATATGTGTGGGTGTGTATATGTCCATATGTGTGTATGTGTGTAAGTAAACAATTTTGCTTACACATGCAAAAACTGCTCACAAAATGATAACACTGCTGGCCTCCAGGAATGGGAAGTAAATGACCAGGGGACAGAAGTGGGAACAAAAATTTTTATTGTCTTCCCTTGTAGCACTTTTCGAATTTTTAACTTTGCAAATTTGTTACCTATTTGTAAATAAATTAATTCATTGAAGAAATCAAGCAGCTATTGACAGTTCTACATGCAACAGAAATGGAAAGCAAGGTGGGGGGAAAGGAAAAAAATTAATTGCTGGGACTTTTGGCGAACAATACTCAGGTCATTGGTATCCATAAAAAAGGGATTTTGGTGATATCGTAGAAACAGAAGCCAAATTATAGTTGATAAATCCATAGAGAGAAGGTTAAAAAAAAATGAAGACCTTAAATGTAGACTTATTTTTCAAGAAGCTAAAGTAAGGACATAACTAGCAACCAGAAGCTATGGTTTTTATGTTTGTCTGCTTGCTTGTTTTTTAATATGTACATGTTTCTGTTATGTCCATGGTGGAGTCCAAGGTTTCTAAGAAAGGAGAACGTCATGAGAGCAGAACATGTTTTAATGGGACCTAGGACCGGAAGGAAGTTACCCACATCCACCTAGACAGGAACGAGGAGAAGAGAATGAATGTATGTATGCAGGATGAGCGTCTTAATGTCAGAGAATGAAAATGACAGGAAGCTAACCTTTGGCCTTCGTTTGTGTTTCTCAGTGGAGTTGAATGTTTAGTTATCTGACGAGAGTGAGGAGTGTGTGTAAGTTGGAGATCTGAGCAAAGAAGTAAAAATTTTAAATAGCTGCTGAATGAAAGGAATGAAAGATGGTGTGAACCACGGAGAAACACAGAATTGGCAGAAAGCATCAAAGGCCTATTGGAGATTGGATTTTTAATGATTCTAGATATGCATGGTAGCTTAATTTCTCTATCAGAATTAAATTGGTGCAAGGTTGGGTTTTGCAATACCGATAAGGGAGTAATTAAAGGCTATTTGTGAAAACGTGAGTGAAAAGCTGGGCCAGGATGACATACCTAAGCCAAGCAGGGTAGCAAGGGATGTGAAGCAAGCAGCAGGTGATCACTATAGGACAGAAGAGCCAGGGTCTAGAGGCCTAGATGACAAAGGGTCAGGGGGAGAGAGTAAAAGAACTGAAAGCAGAAGAGGAAAACTAAGATTTGGAGATCCAGATTTGGAGGAAGAGCCTTTGCCCATGATGATGACCAAGGTGGACAAGGAGAAATTAAGGCAAGGGTCACTGGAGGTGATAAAGTCAAAGCATTGTCTCGTGCTTCCTTTTTCTTTTTCCATGCTTATTATCAGTGGGTCTCTCATCCAAGGTAGATATGACATAACAGGAAGACTTGATGGGAATTGCTGACTTTAAATGTTTCCCAGAAGTCCAGGTAATTATTCATGAAGGGCTTCATCTAGTGGAGTTTGCAATATAGGTCTTTCAGAAGCTTGATTTATCAGCACTTCCAACTCATGAAGTTCACTTTGGAGAAACCTTTGGCATCCTTTGGGAATGGGTCCCAGGATGGTGATGCACCTTACCCTGAGCTGGCCCTCTGCAACTGTCTGTATTTGATAAGTGCTGAGATGCACTGGTGTCACATTAGCACTGAATTAGAGAAATTAGAGAATATTTTTCATGTTTCTAAAAGTCAAAGACCTTATAAAATAAGTATAAACATCTACATAAGAGGAGAGATCCCTGGTAAATAATTATCCATTAGACCATTGTGTTTGTCAAGGTCTTCTGAGGGTTTTTATAAAAAGTGGCAGAACTGCAATTTTGGCAGAATGGAGATGTCTCCACTTTCTCTGACTGGAGCTATGAATCTGTCAGAACACTGGTATTAAAGCAATTGGAAACTTGGTACAGATTCATTCATCCAATCAAAAATGTTATTACCTGCTTTCTTAGTGCTATTGACAAGTCAGGTGGTCTTAGACGAGTTATTTGAACTCACTGAACCCAGGGGTTCTCACTTGTCAGGTGAGCCTGTGAAACCTGACTGAATGATATCACACAAAATAAAAGAATAAAAAAACAGTAAAATATTAGTTCTTCTCAAAAGAGTCAAAACTTCAAAGTCTAGAAGTCCAAGTTTTTCAACTAAGGTAGACTGTGATGAGATATGTATATAATATATACAAACTATCTAGAGCAACCACTAAAATATCTATACAAAGGCATACACTCAAAAACATTAAAAATCAAAATAGAATTCTAAAAACCATTCAAATGATCCATAGGAAGGTAAGAAAAGAAGACAGAAATGGAAAGCTGAAGGAAGAAAACAGAAAACTAAAAAAATGACAGATTTAAGCCCTAAAATATCAATAATTACATTAAATTTAAATGGTATAAATATGCTAATTAAAAGACTGAGATTAGTAGAGTGGATTAAAAACATGACCTATCTAATATTCCATCTACAATGAATTCATTTAAAATATAAGTAGTATGAGTATTAAAAAAAGTCATATTATACAAAACTTAACCTTAAAAAAATTATAAGTGGCTACATTAATACGTGAAAAAGTAGATTTTAGAACAAGTAAAATTATCACAGACAGAGAGGGATATTACAAGTGAGAAAAAGGTCAATCCACTAAGAAGACATAGTGATCCTCAAGTGTACAGACCAAAAAACAGAAATGCAAAATATGAAAAGCAAAAATTGGTAAAACTGAAAGAAGAAATAGACAAATCCAAAAATACAATAGATACTTCAGCATTCCTCTTTGGTAGAACCAGAAAGAAACTCAGCAAAGACATAGAAAAAGTCAAAAATACCATCAACTAACATAATCTAATTGACATTTATAGAACATTCTACCAATAAGAGCAGATTATTCATTCTTGTCCAGTACCTATAGAGCATTTACCAAAACAGATCACATCTTGGGCCATAAAACAAAACTCAACAAATTTTTTAAATTGAGATCATTCAGAATGCATTCCCTAACCACAAAGAAATCCCACAGAAATTAATTAATGAAAGATAACGGGAAAATATCTAAGAGACAAAAAAAGGGATATACTGTTTCTCTATTTCACTCAGACTGGTAAAATGATACCACCAGTAAACAGTGATATGGTATCATTTTACCAGTTTGAATGAAGTACAGAAATATTATCTCCCTTTTTCCTCTTGGAGAGAGAGAGATATCTATAGAAACAGTTATATAAGTTATCAATATATAGGTATAATGTTATATATATAACATTATATATAATATAGGTATAATGTTATATATATGTATAAAATATATACATATACTATATATATATAACTAATAAGATATACACATTCATAATAAATTAACAATACATTTGTAAATAATCCATGGGTCAAAGAGGAAGTCTCAAGGGAAATTTAAAATTGTATTGACCTAAATGAAAATTAAAATACTTCATATCAAACTTTGTGGTACGCAGCTAAAGCACTACTAAGAGAGAAATTAATAGCATTAAATATATAGAGAGAAACAGAAGAAAAGTCTGAAATCAATGATCTAAGTTCTCCCTCAAAGGCCCAGAAAAAGTAGAACAATGTAAAACAAGGAGAAGAAAGGAAATAAGAAACTAAGAGCAGAAACCAAGTAAATGGAAAACATAAAACCAATGGAGAAAATAATAAACAAAGTTCGTTGAACAGATCAGTAAAACTGAAAAACCTCTAGCAAAACAGGCAAAGGGGAAATAAGAAGACACAAATTACCAATATCAAAACTGAAACAGGAATATTAATATAGACCCTGAGGTATCAAAAGGATAAGGAAGCACTAAGAACACCTCTACACATGTAAATTTGAAAACTTAGATAAAATGGACCAATTCCTTGAAAAACTCAAACTATAACAACCCACTCAACATAAAATAGATTATTTAAATAACCTTATAACTACTAAGAAAATTAAGTTTGCAATTGAAATTCTCCATAAAAGTAATATCCATTCCCAAATGGTGTCACTGGAGAATTCCACCAAATGTTTAAAGAAGAATTAGCAACAATTCTACACAACCTCTTCCTGAAAATGGAAGAGGAGAGAACACTCCCCATTTTATTTTATTAAACTGTTATTACTCTGATACCAAAACTAGACAAAGACAATACCATAAAATTTAGAATAAATAAAACTATAGACCTGTGACCTTCATGAATGTAGATGTAAAATCCTTAACAAAATATTAGCAAGTAGAATTCAGCAACATATTTTTTTAAATTATACATGATAAGGAGAAGATTATTCCAGAGATGCAAGACTGGCTCATGATTTGAAAATCAATAAGTATAATCCAGTACATTAACAGACTAAAGAAAAATCATATCATCATATCAATTCATACAAGAAAATTATTGTTTAAAAATTCAGCACTCACCATGATTTAAAAAAAAAAAAAGACCTCTCCAGAAAATAGGAATAGTGGGAACTCTACTTAATAAGAAGCATCTACAAAAATCCTACAGCTAACATCATACGTAATGATGAAAGACTGAGTGTTTAATCTTAAAATTGACCAGGCAAGGATGTCCACTCTTACACTCTTATTCGACACAGAGCTGGAAGTTCTAGCCAGAGAAATAGAGCAAGAAAAGAAAAACAGGCATACGTATCAGAAAGGAAAATACAAAACTATTCCTATTTGCAGATGGCATAATTATCTATGTAGACTATCTCAATGAATCTGCCAAAAATATTGTTTCTAAAATTCCATGACCCCCAACACAAAGCCTGACATAGAGCTGGCGCTCAATCTGTGTTAGAGCACATGCATATACAAACGAAGGAATAGATTACTATGACCACTATTTCAAATTCAGTATTGATCTTATATAATTATTACATAATAAATCACTTACTCAATTCTAATACATTTTAGGCAATAACGAATTCCACCCAAAGAAGACTTGTGAAAGAAAAAAAAAAATTGTGACAGTATCAGTATTTGCATGGCACTGGGCACTTGTAAAATGCCAAAGGTCTATTTATCTATTATTCATTCATTCAGTATAGGTTATGTGTCAGGCATCATGCCAAGTGTGAAGGAGATCTATATAAATGACATTGTCCTTGACCGCAAGAAAATAACAGCCTAGTAGACAATACATAATGGGCCCATTTGGCCAAACGTCAGAGCGGAGCTCCAAGCCCAGCCTGCCTCTCTGTATCTCTCTTCTTGACCCAAGAGTGCTTTTCTTGCCCAAGGATGTCTTGAGTCACTGACCTTATCATCATCCCTCCAACACAGTTTGAAATCCAGAAGAAAACAGACAGGTAAGGAGCCCTGGACTGATCAGAAAAATGTATTTTCAGGTAACTCTTGGAGCCATAAATAATAGGAGTGCCAAACAACAAGAATCACAGAAGACATCATGGAAAATATAATTTCAGCCACATTTTCCAAATTCTGAGACACCTTCCATGCCCCTTAGGACAGTAAATAAACATGTAAATAAATAATAGAATATGTTGGTTAGACAATGTACAGCTTGAAGTTAAATGCAGATAAATCCTTACACCTATCAGCAGGTTAAATCCTTAAATATTTTATACCCTCTTGATACTGGGGAAAAAAGACAAAGAAAGGCAGAGGAAGAAAGAAAGCAGAAAGAAAGAGAAATAGAGAAAGAGCAAAACAGATGATGATTCTGTTGATATAGCAGATTTTATCACTTCTTTTTCTCCTTGACGGATTGGTTGTGTTTCCTTACACTGCAAGATTGGCAGCTGATCCTGGCAGAGGCCATGCAAACTCCTGGGCAATTCTGCATCTTGGGTTTGGCTTCATCGGTGTCTAATCAAGTCCCTATCTAGCGAAGACCATCAGGGACCAGTGGATTCACACAATTCGCTCCATCCATTTGAAAAAAAATACCACCTCGCACAACTGCTTCATTAATTTATAGTAACAAGACATTTAAAAACAAAAACTGATTGACATTTTAGTCCCATTTTGAACTCAATGTGAATTACGGATGATTTTGAAATATCCAAAAGAAGAAAACAGCAAAAATAAACATAGTCTCACAAGAGAAAATAATTCATTTTCCATATCTGTAAATCCTTCTAACTTTTCGTATACATATTCTTGTATTGTTTTAATTCGTAACTTGTTTTTCATGCTTAAAATATTCTGTATATAATCGTGTGCCCTTTTTTAACCTATTACTATAATTGAGCATTTCCAAATTATTTATAAATCGTTCCTCATTTTCAAGGACTGCACAGGTTTACATCAACTGAGTGTTCTATTGTTTATGGCTATTCATTAGATTCATTAGATATCATTTAAGCTGTGATTTCATCCTTGTTCATACACTATTGCTCTGTATATTCTTACGAGAGGCTGTAACAAAAGTAGTTATATATCAACTAACGTGTCTATTGACTCCACATAATGAGTCTTGAGGGAAGGGAGTGGGTTTTTCCACCTCTGAGCCTCCGGTACTCAGCACAGAGCGTGACTTACAGTAAGAAAGGGATAAATGCTTGTGGAAGGCATAAACCAGCCAATCACTCAGGTACCCAAACCGTACCCTACAGGAACTAAACAGAATTACAAAAGCAGTGCTCGTGCTAAGGACTCAAAGTCAAACAAGCCACTGGTTCCCAAGGAGCCCAAGAACACTGAGTTTCTCAAGGGACCTTCTCAGCAGCAAATGACCTGACCCGTAAAAGTACCTTCTCTCCCTTGGCAAGGTGATGATGCCTATTTCTAAGTAGATGGCTTATTATAGGAATTCGTGCTCTGAGTACAGCTCAGTCAGGTACAGCTGAGCCTCCTATTCAAGTGTCTGAGTCAAGTGCCTTTAACCAGCCGAGGGGACCTGCTGAAGTCCTCTCGCTGGGTTTACCTACGGACCACTAGAGATCTGTTTCTATACCTGTCCCCCGCCTCCCCACTTCCATACCCCAACCCCATGGTGAACTTTTCAAAGGCAGGAATCAAACCTCACTCATTTAGATTTCCCAGGACTTAGCACAGTGCCTGAAACAATAGATGTGGAATTTGAATTTGAACTCAACCTATAAGACTCCAAATCTTGAGATCTTTCATTTATTCAACAAATATTTACTGAGGTTCTGCTGCCTCTGTGGCTATATGCTACCTGCTAAGGGACACAGGGATGATGAGCAAGACAGAAGAAGCGATTAGGTGGCAGCCATCACAATGCCTCAGGCATGTTAATGAAAGCCTGGCTTAATCTAAGAGAGTGCATAAGTAGCTCAAAGATAATGCTGAAATAACAATCTAATTTAGACTCCATTCAGCTGAAAATAATAGGGCCTGACTCCTCAACCAAGTGTCTAAAATAAGCAGCTTCTTTAAAGAGCCAACGCTCTGGCAACAGGAGAACGAGGCTCCCTTCCTTTCTCTTACCTGGAGCGTTTTGAGCTGCAGCATCCATTGACCAGGAATCAATAGTTGCCACTGCGACATGCTCCAGGTGACTCAGGGAAGGTGAAACCTGACGTACACATCACGGTGATTAATTGAAGGGGGTCCCCTCAGGTTTGTACTGTCATCCTTCAGGCTGATGCCTCGTGCGAAGCAGATACATTTGATTAAGTGGTTCGAATTCCTTCTGACACAGAGAATCCGAGAAACATGGAGAGGGGTCAACTTGTGACCCAGGAAGGGGAAAATTCTTAATGTGAAAAGCAATACTCATGATCAGGTGGGGGTTAATTGGCCATGATGTTGGAAGAAGAAGAAATGATTCAAGTTGGACAGGGTTACTGGGCACTATGTCCTCCAGCTCCGCCCTCCTCTGCATCTGCCCAGCTTTCCAATAGTTTCCGCTCATCCTACTTTCCCAGTGTCTTTTACAGCTACGAGCAGATATTCAGGGTCTCTAAATGTCTCTGTTCCCACCAAGGCTTTGTCTCATATTTATCATAGTACTTGGGCTAAGCCTCAGTTTAGTCATCTAAAAAACAGAGATTAAAATGCCAATGTGTTTGTTTCTTAGGGCTGCCACGTCCAAGAATCATAAACTGAGTGGTTTAGACAGCAGAAATTTATTGCCTCCCAATTCTGGAGGCTAGAAGTCTGGGGCCACAGTACGGGTGGGGTTGGCTCCTTCTGAGGGCTGTCATAGAGAACCTCTCCCACGCCTCTCTCCCAGCTCCTCAGGTGCCCCTTGGCTTATCGATGGTGTTAGTCCTGTCCTCACCTTGTGTTTCCTCTATGTGTGTCTGACCCTGAAAGTTCTCTTTTCTAAAGATTAGAGCTTCCCCTAATGATGTCATTTTAACTTGATCACCCCTAAGAAAGACCCTATTTCATATGTGGTCACATTCTGAGCTACTGGGGTTAGGACTTCACATATCTTTTTGAGAACACATGACTCAGCTGGTACAGCCAAATTCAAAGCATTGTTATAAAAAGTAAATGTTCTGAAGTGTTTAAAATCGCAGGCGTCTAGTAGATGCTCAATAAAAGCTGCTCCCTTTCCTTGCTTGTTATTTTCACCTTTGATGTTCAGCCTTACCCTGAAACTGTTTTTCCTCTCCTTACTGATAAACTTTCTCATCATGTATTCTTCATTCAACATTTTCTTTAATCCAACCTTTGCAAGAATATAAGATCTAATATAGATTTAATATACTGCTAGGTGCTCAGTAAACATTTTATAGGAAAATAATTTTTATTTAAGTACCCTCTTACTTAATTATGTTTTTTTAAGAATGTAATTGTCAATAGATTGAATGAGACTATAATGTTTAATATGAACGAATGATAATATTATAGTATAACATTTAATATTATGAGATATAAAACACTATAGTGCTTACGCATATGACATGTTAAATGTAAACACATCACATGATCTTGAGTGAATAAAAATGAGATAATTTATACAGAGTGTTTGACAACTAGTAGACACTCAGTAAGTAAGACTTTTATTTATTATGCCTATTGCTAAGTTTTGGGCTCTGCCCTCCATGAGCTCCTTGTCAAAGGTTTGCTTTAAACTATAGTGCAAAGGAACTGAGAAAGCCAAGGACGCCTCAGAAACACTGAAAAAGAAGGGACCCAGGGGCCCAAGACTTCATCAACAAACACAAGGAGACAGGGAAACTCAGGACAGCCTGTAATAGTGGGTACCGAGTCAGATGGCCTGGAACAAGCACTGTGCATTCTGGGATAGTCAGTTGGCTGACCTCATGGAGCATAAAGCACCTGTCACTCAAGTATGGGACATCAGTCTCAGAATGAAGCAGAACTGTTTGTGGAAGGCTGTGTTGACTGATACATCCCAAAGGTGACGGGAATCATCAAAGAATTAAAAGCATGGAGTAACTTTATTCTCTCATTCACTCAAGCATTCATTCATGCAACAGAGATCGATATTCTTTGGATAATAAAAGATAAAGAACACATAGCTTCTATTCTGGATAGATTGTGAATTGCATTTATGTTGTGGGCTTTTCAGTTATTGCAAATGAAATACAATTTGCAATTGAAATGAAATTCCTAATGCTGTAGGCTTCAGGTTTTTCCTTCATAGAGTGGTGATGTTAGACAAGATTTGCTAAGATTCCTGCCTGGGACGGTTTACAAATTCTGGGGAGTAAATGCAGGATATGCTACATAGTTCTTAAGCATAGGGGCTGAGAAGTTAGAGAGACTTTTGCTTAAAGTCAAGCTTCCCTACCAATCATTACCACTGATTATCTTTCACCAAATGACAACTTTTCTAAACTTCACTACCCTCATCTATAAGACAAGACTATCAATACCTACCTCAGGGGACACCGTAAGTATTGAATATGAAAATGATATAAATGGCCTAGAGCAAAGCCCAGCATATTTAAATACTCTACATAAATAACAGACATACAGAATTCAAATACTGAATATAAACGCATCTATGAATTCTCTAAGCCTGCCATTTTTGTAGACACCAGTGTTTAGGTTACGCTGTTCATGTTTTCAAAGAAAGCAGTGCACATTTTAGTAATTATATCTTTTCTTATTTCTGATATGCATCAAGAGGCCAAAATCACCTTCAGAAAGTATAATTTGCTTTCCTCATAGGGTACCTTTGGTATATCTGGCTATATACAAAGGAATAGCTTATAATGATTTATAAATATCTAATTACTCCACAAACACATTGCAAATATCGCATGGTTGGGAATTGGATTTTCTCAATCTATGCTTTAATTAATATAATTTAATGTAAATGGTAAGCTAATAAATATTAATTCAAGCCAAACATTAACTAATGTATGCAACTTGCAATTGCTAGAAAGAAGCGATGACTTGCAATTGCTTAGTGCCTATGAAATATTTATGGATCATGTGCCACCTGGAGAATTGAAGCATCCTGTGCTACTGGGCTATCCCTTCAACTAAAGATGCGCTAATAACATTATGTGTGTTGAAGGGACAGGGGAGGGACAGGTGGAATCTTTTATCTTAGTACCCTTGCCACTTGGCCATCAGCCTAACTTCAAATCACGTCTGCACCAGCCCCTTGCTCTCTGCTTCAGTCCCTAGGTCAACTCGTTATAGGAATTCAGAATGGCCAGGCATTTCTTACAACCTTAAAATACCAAGGAGAAAATAAAGAGGATTCTTTTCTTTTTCAATTACAGTTGACATACCATATTATATTCAGTGATTAGCCAGTCATATACCTAACGAAGTGCTCACCCCAATAAATCTAGTACTCATCTGACACCATCATAGCTATCATTAACTGTATTCCCCACGCCGTGCTTTACAACCCCGTGACTATTTCTATAACTGACGATTTGTACTTCTTAACCCTTTCCCTTTTCTCACCCACCTTCCCAACCTTCCTCCTATCCGGCAGCCATCAGTTTGTTTTCTGTATCTATGAGTATTCTTTAACCTACAGTTAATAAAGTATGTTTTACTGTATAACATGATTCCATGCCCATCTATTGCTATAATAGGTCTGCCTACAGCAAAAACCCATTAGCCAATATTTACACCTTCAGGTTAAGGTGCTACACCAAAAATATGAAATAGAAATGACCTGATGATTTAATCAAATGAATACAATGAACCACTAATGTGCAAGACAATGAGAATGCACGGCTGGGAAAGTCGGTTACACCGTGGCCTGAAGTCATGAGTGTAAGCGCAACATTCGTCAGGAGGAAGTGATGCCCTGTGAGTGTGTCTGGGTATTAAACCCAGTCCACTGATGGCCATGAGACTGCCAAACCATCCCTGGCCAGTGACACCTGATAGGTTTTGTGATAGTTAAGACATATTTTGGATAAGTTCATGGAAGATAGACTAGGATATATAATACAGTCAGAGTTTATCATGAATGCATGGAGGAATGCTGGGAGAAAAGTGACCCTGTAAGGTCAGGATATTAGAGAATCTATAAAGTATAAGAATTAGCCAGGATAGTATCCACTCTGACAACATAGGTATGATTTCTGGTGTGTGGCAGGCAGCCTCTAGATGACCTTCAGTGAGCCCCGCCTGCTATTATGTCTCTGTCTTCCCTCAGGGGTGGGCTGCATTTAGTGACTCATTTCTAACAAATAAAATGCAGCAAAGGTGATGGGATGCTGCTTCTAAAATTAGGTTATAAAAAGATGACTTCCATCCTTAGTGTCTGTCTCCGTCTCTGTCTGTCTGTCTATCTCTCTCTCTCTCTCTCACTCCTCCCCCTCCCCACAACCCACAACCATCTCTCATGCAAACACTTGTTCACTCCTGATATCGCTTTTTTATTCACTCTCTTTCAGGGTTCTCAGCCCTGGGGAAAACCATCTCTATGTCATGAAGCCACCCTGTGGAGAAGCCACATGAGAAGAGATGAAGTCTTGCTAACAACTATGTGAGGAAGCTTAGCAGTGAATCTCCCAACCCACGGTCAAGCCTTCAGATGAGACTGCAGCCAAGTCAATAGCTTGGGTGCAGCCTATCAGAGATCTTGAACAAGGGGCACCAACCAAGCTGTGCCCAGATTTCTCACCCACAGAAACAGTGGGATGATTAGTGTAGGTTGTTTTAAGCTGCTACATTTTGGGGTAATTTGTTATGCAGCCATATATAAGAAATATGCCTGCTATGCCATATTAGCCAGGCAGCTTTGGTTAAATTATTTAAATTTTGGGGACCTTGAGTTTCTTATCTATAAAATATCCTTAATACTAACATCTAACTTGTAAGGTTATTGTGAGCCATAAGTGAGATAATACATTTATACTACTGGAACAATGTTAAGAACATAGTAAATCCTGAAGAAATATTAGCTATTGTTTTTATTATAATTCTTATGGCAGACATTAGCAGGTGATAGATAAAGTCACAACCGAGATGGTAGCTTATTCAAGAATTCAAGAGTTGCACATGTAAAAAGAAACTAACTCAAGATGCCTCAATTGATAAAGGAAATTGACTCATTAACAGAACTGAAGTGCAGAGATAGGAGTTTGAGAAAAATCATAAAGATTTCTAAATCCTCTTCCTACAACTTCCCAGGCTCTGCCTTCTTTCATCTCTCATGTTATTCCTTAGACTGTCTTCCAACACGATAGCCAAACAGCCATAGCAAACATAGGCCTCATGCATTTACAACAAAATCCAAAAGAAGAAAGAACTTCTCACCCAATCGGTCAGTCTAAGGTTTTACAATGAGTGGGCCAATGGGGTTAGGTAACAATGTGTGGGCCTATTCATTTGGCCATAAGAAAGCCCACCACTGCCCGGGTTACATGCTCTTCTTTCTCAGTCAATCTCAGTGTGAAGATGTCCGTGATATAGCATTAGTAGCACAGGAGGAATTGCTGTTGGAGATTTAAGGATAGCCAATCTTGTTAGACACATAGTCACTGCTAATGAAGAAAAGACAAAACAGAATCCCAGAGAAGCCATGATAATTCAGACTACGAGAGATAATTGCTGTAGTGCAAGGAAGAGCTCAAAGGACTCGCACTAGGCCAGTCAGTGACAATGAGGACAAAAGAACAATATGGGTAGGAGCGAGCACTGGAAAGTGTACAGAAACACAGTAGGACTTGGGACTTGAGTGGATGGGGTGGATGAGAAAGAAGAAGGAGTTGAAAAGTTGAAATACTAGGCAATGACCTCAGAAGGACACACGGATTAATAGATTAAATATCTACTGAGTTTCTACTAAGTGCCAGACTCTTGGTCCCCATCAACCTACTACCTCAGTTTCTGTAAATTGCTAGAATTTAGTAAGCTTTTTCCAGTCTCAAAACATTGCGGTTCATGTTCCCTCTGTCTTGAATGTTTCTTCATGCTTCTTTGACTTGCTGATTCTTTCCCTGGCCACTCTATCTAAAAACAGAGCTCCCCCTATCGAATCATCTATAACAACTCTCTATATGTTAGAATAATATCAGAACATATTGATCTTTATCTGTCCCCATGTTAGAATGTAAGTTCTATTAATACAGCACATTTTTTTGTCCTTTTTCTTACATGTAGGAAAGTCCTACAAAATAGCAGGAGTGCAAAACTATTTTTGAATGAATGAATGAATGAATGAGACAGCAAGTCGATTCACGATCAATAATCAACAAAACAAACCCTGGTCCCTGCCCTTATGGTACTTACATCATAGAAACTGGCAAAATAAACCATAAAAACCACAGGATACAAATTTAATAGCCAGCTCCATAATGAATTCAGTACCATTCAAGAATACTTCTGTACAGCAAATTCCCACCAAATCTTCCTCTATTGAAATTTAAAAAAAAAAAAGTTAAAGTTTAAGAATAGATCTTCCAGTACCTAAAACCATAATCCTGAGCAATCTAGAGCCTCCTACATTTTCACTTCCTTTCGCGAGCACTTTCTCTTCAACTTCTGTTCTGTTTCCTTCTGAATTTTTGATCCTATTTTGATCCCAAGTACTGTCTCCATTTGACAGACAAGCACAATCTTAGCCATAGAGGGGAAATAGGACTTTGTAGAAGACGTGTAACGGTGCTGTTCTCACGCTCAGTTCCGGATAGAGAGCAGACTCCTTTGCACATTGGCAGCAAACAGGCTTTTATTGTATCTACTGTTCAGCCCTCATCAAGGACAGGATTTGAAAAACTGTGGTCCATCCGTTGTTTCCATATGACCATGACATGCAATGCAAAGTGGGGGCAGGTCTAGGTGGGAATCAGGAGGCCTGCACTGTCTCACAGAGAGCATCTTCTGAAATAAGCATGAACATCCGCATGTGACAGAAATGGAAACTGATGCTTGGAGAGGTTAAATCATTGCTCACATTTACACAGGTAATAAGTATTGGAATCAGACTCCTAATACTGGTCCTTCTGAATCCAAAGTCCGTGTGCTCCCTGTAAGGGAACAGCATACAGAATCAGGCACGTCTCCCTTCACTGACCCCATCTGCAACTGACATGGCAAGTTCTTCCTACCTCAGTTACAATTTTACATGCTTGATCCCTCACTTACCAAATCAGTAAGAAGTCATTTCCCTTGGGTTTTCTCTTCTTCCATTAAATTGCACCAAAACACATAGTACACATTGTCCAAAAGAGTAGTTCTTTTAAAAAATTAGTTCTAGAGAACTACTATACAGCAGAGTGCCTGTAATCAACAAAACTGTATCGTGAACTTAACAATTTGTAAGAGGGTAGATCTAATGCTGAGTGTGCTTATCATAAGTGAAAAGAGACACAGGAAACTTTTGGAGGTGACGGATATGATGATGGTTTCACAGGTATATGCATATGGCCAAACTCACTTAATTTACTTTAAATATATGCAGTTTTTTGGTACATCAGTTATATCTCAGTAAAGCTGTTAAAAATAAATTACATTGGAGGAGGTAGGGTACCAAATTCCAACTAGCAACTAAAGACCTTTATCATAGTAGGTTTGTCATAATGGAAGACTGGGCACCACTGCAACACTTCCTCACTAGCCAGGCTCCTTGCTTGTAGCACTACTTGCTTCAAAGGAAAATGATCTCACTGCTTCAGGGGCAATATTAGCCAAAGGGATTCCAGGCAGAACCCAGGGTTCAGTTTCATCACCGTGTTCAGCTACTGTTCCCCAGAGCTCAGCCCTGTGTTGAGGTGGCTGAATTGGGAAGAGATTCTGACATCACTCTTGGGGTGAAACCACTGGCCCACCTCCGAGGTGGTTTAGATCCAGGCCATCAGCCTAGGTCTTCTCACCCTTAAGGAGATGTTTATTTGGAGACTATTATTGCCTTTTCCTGCAAGTGGATCTTCAGCAGGTCCAAGCAACTTCGCTCCAATAATTCCCTCTTAATGAGACTTTCAGGGAAAAGGGACAGGGTTGTTGTCCCTTCTCTTCTAAAAAGCCATCCTTATGGGAATTTATTTATCTTTTCCTCTGCAGAGATTCCAACTTTGTATACAACTGATCTGGAGAGTGGCACTCTTTTTTTTTTAAGTTGTATATAGATTTTAATCTCATCAAATGCACAGTCTTCACATTTTGCATGGATCTTGAGGAACCAGTGCCACTCTATATATTGTAAAAGTTTCTACTTTATAGAATCTCAACATGATGGCTGTGTTTCTCTCACTGTGTATTTGCATAATTAAGTGGCCTGCTCAAATGAGCCTTCACAGGAAAGTCAGCTTCCTTCAATAAAGATTTTAAAACAAATAAAAATGCACCTTCTACTTTAGTGCAAATCAATAAACATTTAAATTACATTTAAGGAGCATGTGCTCAGTGTCGGACATTGAGTGTGTTGCCCTGGTCTCTGCCTTTCAGAGCTCAGAGTTCGGTAAATGGGTAAAAATAACTGTAGATGTCATTATAACTTTTTTTAAAAAACTACAGAAATGCTATAGGAGAATAACATATGCCATGCCATAGGTGCACCAAAGAGAAAGAAATTAATTTTACGTAGGGAAAGAAGAGCAGGGGCAGTAGACAGTGAAGTGGCAACACTTAAACCAAGAGCTGAAGATATTTGATCAAGCAGAGAAAATAGGACAAATATTTGCAAAGACAGGACACGTTCAGGTCTAATTGGGATGATCTTTTGGCTATATCAAGCCCATTAGGCTACAGCCCTCAGTTATTCATGAAAACACTCATCTAGGTGTTGCTGTGAAAATATTTTGTAGATGTGGCTAAGGTCTATCATCTGTTGACTTTAAGTAAGGGGGATTATTCTAGATGATCTGGGTGGGCCTGATTCAGTTGGCTGAATGAAAGAGCAGTGCTTAGGCTTCCCTGAGAGAGAAAAAATTCCAATTCCAGTCCACGTCTAAAAATCCTAGTCCGCCCTTCCAACGTCCTGCCCTGTGGATCTTCGACTTGCCTGGCCAGCCCCCACAACCACACGCGCCAATTCATTGCAACACGGCTCTTCACCTTTATTTCTCACTAGTTCAGCTCCGGTTGAACTCTAACTGATACCAATTTTGATACCTGGAAGGGGAGCACTGCTGTAACCAATACTTAACAAAGTGGACGTGGCTTTGGAATTGGACAATGGGCAGCAGCTGGAGTGATTATGAGGCATATCATAGAAAACACCTACACGGCCTTGAACAGACTGTCAGCAGAAATACAGATGTTAAAGACTCTGCCAGTGAGGACTCAGAAGGAAATAGAGAGCGTGACAGAAAAACAAAACTGCTAAAGCGGGCGATATAGAACATACAAGCAAGGAAGCCATTGCAAAGTGGAGCAGAGCTTTTGCCAATATCAAACATCTTAGTCAGTTCGAGCTTCTATTTTAAAAATAGCATAGACTGGGTGGCTCAAATGACAAAAATTTATTCCTCATAACTCTAAGGGCTGGAGGTTCAAGCTCAAGGTGGCAGCCATTTTGGTTTGTGGTGAAGATCCTCTTCCTGATTTGCAGGTAGATACCTTTGTGCTGTGTCCTCACACAGTGAAGAAGAGATCAGCATTTTTTGTCTTTTCTCATAAGGGCATGAACTCCATTTATGAGGGGTTCAGTCACATGACCTCATTATCTACTAAAGGCCCCATCTCCAAATACCATCACTCCTGGGAGTTAGGCTTCAACATATGAATTGGGGAGGGGAGCATACTTTCAGTCCAATGCACCAAGATATTGAGGGGTCCAAAACTGGAGCTCAGTACCTGATTTGGAAAAAAAAGCACCTGTGAATACCCAGCTTTCAGTTTGCAATCCTTGGAGGCCTACTCCTGGGAGTGGGGGCAAACACAAATTCAAATATAGCTATATAAATGCTGCCATCAAGCCTTGAGTAAGCCTCATTCTCGACTGGATTATGATGATTTGTTACCACTCTAAATGCCTATTAGAGAATCGGATGAACCTCCCCTATATGTTTGTTAGGGAAGAAGATGAAAGCACTATCAGGCACCTTTACAATTTTTCATATACAATGCAACATAAAAATAAAAAATAACAACAAAAAAAGATGAACATAAAAGGATGCAGAAATAAATCCATCAATGACCTGTATTAATTTTCTAATGCTGTATAACAAAGTACCACACACTCAGAGAGTTAAAGCAGCACTCACTTATTATCTCACAGTTTCTAAAGGTCTGGAGTCCATGTACAGGATAGCTGAGTTCTCTGCTCAAGGTCTCCCAAGGCTGCACTAAGTGAGGCTGCATTCTTATCTGGAGCTTAGGATCCTCTTCCAAGTTCAATTGGATTGTTGGAAAATTAGATGACACTATTTTCTTGTTGGCTGCCCAACTCTTAAAAGCCATCGTCAGGATCTCACCATGTGACCATCACACAAATTGGCAGCTTACTTCTTCAAAGCCAGAAAGAGAGTCTCTCTCTGAAGTCTGCTATGAAGAAGTCTTATCACAGGAATGACTATCTTGCCACATTTGTTATAGAACATAGCCTAATCATGGAGCAATATCTCACCATATTCACAGCTACCACCCATACTCAGAGGGAGGGGATTCTACTCACCACATACATGGGTGAAGGGAGAGGCGGAACTTGGAGTCCACCCTACAATTCTGCCCACCACATAACCCAAATATTATATTACTTTTAACTGTGATTGATATGTAAAATAAAATGGGATAACAAAATGAACAATTTCACCAAAGAAATTAAACCAATAAAAAAATCAAATAGAAATTATAGCACTGAAAAATGCAATAGCTGAAATTAAGAACGAGATAAGTAGGCTTAGTATCAAATTTGGTGCAGCAGAAGAAAGGATCAGTCAAATAGAAGGCAGATTCGTAGAAAATATATGGGCTGAAGCAAGGAGAACAATTATTATGGAAAATACAGAAAGTGGGTAAGATAAGATAGATGATATATAGATTCAGGGATAGATATATAGATAGTTGTATCTATATATTTACATATAAATGATATATATTAATAATAATACATAATTTTCTAAAATATATGTAATTAAAGTCCCAGAAGATGAAAATGAGACAGAAATAATATTTAAAGAGAAAAAAGTGGCTGGTGATTACATATATATAGCAACTCAAACAAGCTAAATACAAAAGAAAGCACATCTAAACATATCATAGCCAAACGACCGTTAAAAATGTATGTTAAAAACAGACAGAGAAAAAATACATTAACTTCAAATAAGAAACAATAAGACTTAAGGCTGACTTCTCAGAAGTCAACAGAAGTTACAGAAGTCAACAGAAACAACAGAAGTTAGAAGACGATGGAAGACTATCTGTAAAGGACTGGAAAACATAATTAACACAAATGTAGAACTCTAGACTCAGAGAAAATAACATCCAAAGTGACAGTATCATAAAGGCATTTCCAGACAAGCAAAAATAGATAATTCATATAGAGCATACCTGCGCGTGCGTGCGCACGCGCATGCACACACACACACACACACACACACACACACACACACACAGGGCGGGGAGAACAAGAGAAATTGTTCAGACAGAAGCAAAACGATGTTAGATGAAAATGCAGAAACAGAGGCAGAAATGAAGACTAATTGAAAAGGTAAATATGTTGGTAAGATTAAATGAATATAGACTATACAAAAAATAAAATTATATGGGCTTAAAAGGCAACAGAGAATAAAATAATTTAGTGTTCAAAGCCCTCCCATTGTTTGGAAGTTGGTAAAAATATTAATTTGTCTTAAATTTAAAAGATTTATAATCCACCTTGTAATCTCTAGGATAAGTACTTGAAGTATATAATTAAATTTCAATAAAGAGAGGAAATAGAATTTAGAGGGGAAATGGAATTCAGCAATATTTGCTTATTCCTCAATAAAACAAGCAAGAAAAAATTAAACTTAAAACAAGTGGATCAAATAGAAAATAAATAAGATTTAAAAACACAAATATATCAGCAATTACACTTAATACTAATGAACTAAAATCTCTAATTAAAAGACTCACAGTGTCAAGCTAGAAAAAGTCATATGCAGCTTAGTGATATACCTTAAATATAAGGAAACAGAAATGTTAACATTCAAAGGGCTTAATAAAAGATGAACTTTGCAAAAACTCATTCAACTAACTCAGGTGTGGCTACACTAACATCATCTGATACCGACTCGAAGGTAAGAAGCATTAGTTCAGATAAGGAGACATATTTTATGATTCAAAATCGATGTACCAGGTGTAATAATTCTAAATTTTCATGTATCTAATAACATATCATCAACTGTATAAAGTGAAACTTTACAGAGAAAGGACAAGCAGAAATAGAATCATGATGGGAGATGAATGTGGCATTATAAGACCACTCCAATCCGAGGCCGTAACACCCACTTGCCTGATGTAACCCCCACTTTCCTCTACACAGGGGAAATTGCGGGACTCATTGTTCCCCATTTACAAATACAGGTTTTTAACCTTTCTTGGCTTTTATATGCCAGGGCAACTCTCTGTTCTTTTTCCAGGGCACCTCCTCCGTGAAGCCTTCCCAGAGTCCCCTAACTTAGAATACCACCTCCTCCATGAAGCCTTCCCAGAGTCTCCTAACTTAGAATATGTACTTCCTCCCAAACTAAAAAACACGTTCAAGGCCCTTAGCATTTCCTGCCTTAAATTCTAGTTATTCTTGCACACATCTTAATGTCTCCTTTTACTGAAGCCAGGCTTCCAAATGCTTCGACTTTGTACGGGTTTTGCCTAACAGACACGGTTCAAACCACAATGGGAGGTCATCGATATCTGTTGCATAAATGATGATAAATTTCTTCATGTGCCTTTCTCCTAAAAGTGTCAGCCAACTCGAAAACGTGGGAGAGAGAGAGAGTTAGAAAATCAGTTTTTGGAGAACATGAGCCTCATTTCAAACAAGAGTTTGAAGCATCTATACCTTCCGCAATTGACTGTGCCCATCAGAAGGGGCTCCCTGGAGGCTGTGGCAGAAGTCCTCGGGTACACACAGCCCTGTCTCGCCAAGACCAAAGGCACTGCTCTTCTCAGGCTTAGGGAGGAAGCCTGATGATTCCTATCGTCTTATCTTACACCCAAACACGTAAGGAAAGCGATACCTTATTTCTATGTCTCTCGCCCTTGATGTTCGACCTTTTCTTTGCCTGACTTAAACAGAGAGAACCGCTGAGAGTGGCAGAGACATTGCAGGGATGTGATGTAGGAACCCGGCACTCCCGAAAGGGCTGCCTGACTTTGATGAGAGGCAGCAATGTCTCAGAGTCTCTGTGTCATCATTTATAAGAGAGAAATAATGACGCCACCCGATTCGTAGGGTCATCGAGAGAGTTAACAAGCAAATACAGATGAGGCCACCAACAATATCCGTGAAGAGAGGTTAGCTTCTTCCTAGCCTTCCTCACCTCTTGAAAGGCCATTCCCCTTGTTCACAAAATGCTTTGGTGGGAGTGGGGAGCGGGGAGATGGCAAACCCATGCCCATCACTGCCCTGGAAAAAGAACAGAGATTCCCCCCTGGCTGGCAGGCATTTCCAGAAGACTTGCAGCTGTTCTGCGGATCCCGTGTGTACTGGATGAAACTGGATTTTCAGAGAACTATTCCAGGTCAGGGCATCGCCCAGCCAGAGGCTTTGACTCAAGTCCAAAACTGAGCTGAGTTTGCCATCTAGAGGACGCCCGTGGATGTGCAGGCACCAATTCCCACTTCGGCCGCTGGAACAGAGATGAATGAAGTTCATTCTTTCACTAACAAACGTTTATCAAGGATCTACTGTAGGAACAGGACACAATGCAGCCCCTACCCTCAGCAAGCTGACAATCTAGTGGCGTTCACACTGAGAATTGATTTCAGGGTCCAAAGTGAGCCCTAGTTTCTGACAGAAGAGTCCTCCCCGTAACAGTACAGGTTGAGTTTGCCCATGGATTAACCACACAGCTAGTGAGTAGAGTAGCCCAGCTGAGTTTTACACTCAGGACTTGCGTTTCGATCATCTGGACACTCAACCACAGCTGTATTGTACATGAGAGGGGCCAAACTCCTCATTTTACAGATGAAGGGAGGTATCGTGAGCTGACCTGGGCCACACAGCTGAAAAGTAGCAGACCTGGAGTGTGAGGCCACTCTCTCAATGCCTGTTCTCCTTGTAGGACACCAAGGGATTGGCCTACACCGGAAGCAAGCAGATACCAAGGCAGTGTAGACAGAAGGGCTGTGTACAGAGTTTTCTGGGCTGAGTGTCCTAACGGGGCAGGCACATCCGTTGTTTGTATATCTTGCTGAAGCCCTCACTTGCCAACGGTACAATAAATGAGGAACCTCAGCCTCTGGCTTAAATCCACATACCTCTTCTCAGCCTAGAAAGCTGGCCCGTTTGGAGAAAGCCTTCTGACTTTCATGTTGCTGGGAATAGCTCTGCATTTGAAACTGTGCTTATGGTCTAAGAATCCCTTAGTTTATGAAAAATGGCAATGTGGCTATATGCAATTCAGGACATTTAAACTGGAAAGGACATCTCTTCTTCAGGGAAAAAAAAAAAAAAGGATGTGCTCCAAGATACAAAATACTACACCAACATAATACCGTTTTCAGACCTCTATCGTAGCTCTGCATTGCATTTGTGGACAGGTGCAGCTCATCCACACAGTCATCAAGCCAGCACGCATTCTGCACCCACTCTGTGCCGAGTACTGTGCCAATAAGCAAGGCACTGAGTCAGTGTTCTCATGGAGCTCACAAGTCATCATCCAAACGATTATGTCCAGTTATGATGAACGCATGAAAAGAAAAAAGACGGTTTCTCGGAGTCAATGCCTAGGATTCATGGCTGCAGAATGAAACTGGATGTATGATAAGCTTTTTGCTCACTTTCTACGGGCCCATTGCATCCTAGGCACACTTTTCTTAGCGCTTTGCCCAACACTTCTGTTATCTTCGTTTTTCATTTTTTGTTTTGATTTTTGTGATAGTTTATACTTGTTTATATTTCCCCCACTAGACGCTCAGATTCTTGAGGTTAAGGAAAAATTCTTATTTATTTCAAGATCCTTCATCCCTACTAATTAGGAGGTGCGATGTGCTGGTTGGTTTTTGAATGAATAAAGGGGAAAAAACTGAATTAAATCACTCCGTCGGTCAATCCATCTCAAATATTAAGGATAAAACCATGTGCATATAAAGTTTTAATTTAAAATGCATGGCACTCCAGACATAGTTATTGATGACTGACGAAAATTGTTACATGTCTCCATCCAAGTATATCATTGCAAGTTATTCATCATTTATTGTACAAGCAATCTGCCAGACATGGTGCTGGCTGCCGTCTAGAGCAGGAAACAAGCATTTTCATAATCACAACGCGCCTGAGGGTTCTCAGAGAAGACCGTACCCAGCACTGGCAGGAATAATAAGAGCAATGAAAATAGCGACAACCAGGCTCATCTTTGCTGAAGGCCAAGTTAACCTGAAATCCAACTGTAACTCTTAGAAAGAGCTGTCTCAGAGGAGCCCTCTGTCCCAGGAATGGGGAGGGGAGGGGGGAACACGTCAAAGGATGACGCCACAAATAAACAGACACTTTCCAGCGCACACTCGGTTTCTATGTGTATAACTGTGAAATATTGAGAAATAATTTTCGATACTCCCCACCTTGGTTTACACTGAAGCCGGTTTCAGATAAACGACCGTGACATTTCCTAGTCGCTTCATGCTCTTCCGACCCATCCGCCTGGAGCACCTTTACTCGCTCTCCAAGACTTGGCTCAAATCACATTTAGACCCAACGTCACTCTCTGGTTCTTTCAAAGTCAACTCCCGAGTGCATTGTACATACCTCCAGCTATAAGATTTTAATAGGAAAGGCCAGTTTGGGCAACAGAAGCTATGATGTCAAAAGCATCTATCTGCTAGGCACCCAGAACTGAGTGAGGCACTTTCGTAGAGAGTGACCTCATTCATTTAGCATAAAAATATGACACTGTAAGTGCTATTAACTCTGTTTTATATGTAAATAATAATAATAATAATAATAATAATAATAATAATAATAATGTTGAGAGAGGGTCATTCTTTTGCCTGAAAGTTCCTAGATAATAAGAAATAGGACTACAACCTTTATGCAAGTCCATCTTCCAAAGACCATTTTCTTGTCCCTGTACCAAGGTTTCTCAAAGCATTGTGTATGAACTATAGGAATTTTGCTTTATCTTTCTTTTGTTTATTTTTGTTTTATCTTCCACTAATGGCGAGTGACACTGGTTTTGAAATTATGGAAAGTATGTAACGTTTCCTCTTTAACAAGAGCAATTAAGTTTTAAAGAGAGATTAAAGAACTCTGTTACTTAAGTAATATACTTTGTGTGTGAATATACAAGATACCATGAGTGAGATGCACAGCTGACCAGTGTCTGTTAAAATGCTGCTCCGCCCTTAAATGCGTCTCTGTCCTTCATTTCTATCATTACTTTTTGGTCTGTCTACCTTTAGACCAAACTCTCTCAACTCGGAGTGCACATTAAAATCATCTAAGAACGTGCCCGGGCCCCAGCTAACCCAATTAAATAAGAATTTCTGGAAGTGAAGCCTAAACACTGATGTTTTCTCAAAGTTTCCCAGACCATTCTCGCAGCCAATCAAGACTCAGTACTGACTGCTGTGGGTACACGAAGAATACTACACACTGCCTACCACGTTGTAGGAGATCAATAACTGTTCGATGAAGGAATTACATTGTCCTGGACCCCACACCAAGCCCGGGGCCCTGATACAGGTCGCTGGGGCCATCCTTCAGATCACATCCTTTAGCATGTTCATTGAGCATGAATATGAGGTAGAACTAAAGACCTCTGTGGGCAATTGGTCAGTTATGGAGTGAAACTCTATTGTGACCAAACCAACCTTAAGTAATTTCAATTCCTCATGCACATCAGTGTGCTGACTTTGCTTTTCTATCTGCTGAAGGATTTGAGGTAGTTTAACCCACAGGCAGCCGTGTGAGGAAGGAGCAGGCCCCCAGCCAGGGGGTGATCCCAGTACAGCCATGTCCTTGTTGTGTGCCCTGTGCCCTTAACGCCACAGGGCCTCCTATTCATTACCCTGAGCAAGGCCGGTAATGCCCACATGAACACCAGTCTGCTGGAGTGAAAAAATGTGGCTGTTCAGGAAGACAGTCCTGAAAATAAATCACCTATCCATCCCCTCAGACAAATCACCCTCAGTGAGCCCTTGCTTCCTCCCGTTAAAATGAAAGTGGTCACACATACCCTATAGGATTCTTAAAAATTAGCGACAAGAGTGCTTGGATATGGTAGATCCTCATAAAGATAAATGTATAACTTCTCCATGGTTGGAGGAAGGAATGAATGAGGAGATTTGAAACACGGGATTGTTACAAATCTAAGAGGTAAACATTTTCCTTTTATAAAAGAACAGCACTTTTCCCAGCCTTAAGAGTCCCGTGAGCTTTGTGCCTTTCCCAGAGAAAGACTGCCTCAGCAAGAAGATTCTTCTGGGTTTAGGAATATATGTCAATTTATTGTGTGACTCTACAGCTTTAGGTAACAAATAGTTTTTCTATAATCATTCTATCATCGTCTTACATTAGTTGGAAAAGAAGTAAATGCTGAAAATTAAAGCGACTTGGTTTTCTCTGTGTTTGAAAAATAAAGCCTGAGAACAAGCTAGTTTGTAGGGTGAAATCTTAACGTAAAATGGCTCCGTGGGCCCTTATGACACTAAGCACTCAAAGCATCTATAACAGGGAAGCATTGTTTTCTAAGCCTTCTAATCACCAGAGCTAAACCTCAGGACTGTTTTCTGATTATCCATAGACAAAGAAAGTTCTCCCTCCTACTTACTGAGCAAACACTTACTGAGTTCCTGCTGGGTGCAGTGCACCATTTCAGTTGACAATGTTTTTTAATACGCGCCATACGAAAGTAACTGCCCTAAGTATCTCTTCTTGTAACCCTCTGACTTTTACCTTGTGGGAAGCTATTCACATCAAGTGCAAACATCATTATCACCATCACCACCATCGTAGCTACTAGTTATGAAGCACTTACTATGTAAACTCTGCTACATACTTTAGAGGCATTATCTCAAATCCAAACATCCTAGCAATCTTAATAAATACTTGATACCCAATTCAGTGGACTTGATACCCAATTATTGATGAAGAAGCCAAAGTTTAGAGAAAAGGAATTTGTTCAAGGTCACATAGCAAGTATGCGATGGAGGGAGGACTAGAAACCATGTCTAATTTTGCCTAAAACCGAAGCTGAGATGAAGTCAGTCAAGGCACACGCAGTGGCAAAACAATGACCAAACAAAGATTCACTGACATTTTGTCTGGACATCTGGCTCGTGATTTTGGCCTATTTCAGCATAGACAGATTTTTCCACAAAGACTCTTTTCATTTCCCACCTCAAATATCACAGTTTATAGGAATCGCCATTGAAAGGATCTTTGAAGATTATCTAATCTGATTGCTCGCCGTGCCAAGAGGTGGAAGGTGATGTCCACAGAGGGGAACTGATTGGCTTAAGGTCACAGAGCAAGTCATCAATACAGCTGTGACCAGGGCTCTGAGTCCCGACTCCCCCTCCAGTGCACTTTCTAAGATGTTTCATTCTACATAAACAGTGATACTTAGAGTGGGCTTAGCTGATCTGGTTATAATAAATAATGTGAAATAAAACAGTAAAAAATTCACATGATCAGCTCTGAATGAATTCATGTGGGAGAAGAAGAGGAAGTGAAAAGACATTTCTAGCTAAAAAAAAACATCTAGAACAAAGACAGAGCCATGAAAGGAATATAGCTTAGTATGTTCAGGAAAAGGAGAAGCCATCTGGTATACCTTGAACAGACATGGCAAGGGAAATTCAGAAGAGAGAACAAATTATTTCTTCTCTCAAACTTCATCTAGGACATTGGAAATATAATGGTGACCATGATATGGTCCAGTCTTCAGGAACTTAGGGTCTAGTTGCTTAAATGAAAATGGAAACAAGTAATTACAATACTGTATCATAAGTTCTATGGTAGGAGTAAGTACAAGGTCCTGCAGAAGCATAGAGGAAGAGCTCATGATCCAGACTTGGGAAGATTTCTTGGAAGAAATGGCAGCTCAGCAGGGTTCTGAAGGATGAATAAAGCTAGTGGAAGACAAGACAACAAAATCATTCAAAAAGAATAATCAAATTAAAGACACAGCAGTTGAGAGTAGGTGGCTTATCTGGAATACAGCCCAGAATTAAATATGGTAGATCTAAAGAATGAAGAGGTAATGGTGAAAAGTGATGTTGCAATAAAAGACGGAGACCAAGTTGTGCTAGACTTCTAGGGACATTGGGGACATTGTTCTAGGAGACATTAGCGACATTGGGGACATTGTTCTAGGAGAAAGGGGGACCACTGAGATTATTTAAACAACTGAATGGCATGATAAAAGGTAGTTCAATAGGACCGCTGACTGGTGGATGGAATGGAAGAAGGCAAGATGACAAGCAGGGAGACCAGTCGGCCAGCTATGGCAAGATTCTAGAAGAGGAATGATAATGGCATAAACTATGAGTTTGGGAGGAGTGGATGCAGTCAGACACAATATGAGTACAGTGGAATCAGTACATCTCGGGAATTGGTTAGATTCTGAGAAGGAGGAGTTGAGAATAACTCTCAACTTTCCAGCTGGGACCATGGGTGACATAACAGGGCACCCATCAAGGTAAGACCTTCTCAGGACACAATATATGTCCCTGCAAGTGTAAGGGCCTAAAGCTTAGAACAGTGTTTCTGTTGACACTATTTGAATAATTTCTAAAAGGACAATAATGATTTTGACAATTTCACCACAAATGACATCTGAGCCCAACTAAAGGACTCAACTGAATAGCTAAAATAGGTGGCTACTAGTAATTTTAGAGAGTGAGGGCAATAGGCCTCGCCAGTTTTACATCTTGTCACATGATCTGCCTTTCAAGACATAAATACAAAACGAGACATATGAGATTCAAATGATGTTTGATCTTGACCAAGAACATAAAGAGGAAAGTGAGAAAGCAAAGTATCAGCACTATTTCAGCAGCAATCATTAAATATCTTGGACACCTCACACAAAACACAGCTCTGTTGAGTAAATCATGAATTCATAAGGCCCAAGAGCAAGGACAACCCTGCCACAATGTCAAATCAGTTCAAACTTCATGCAGAACGTGTCTGGCTACTAGAATTTTGGCTTTTGCCAAACCTCAGAGAATGTACTGGAGTCGTTTTACAGACCTCTGCATTCTTATAGGTCTTTCCACCCTCAGTTCTGTCCCCTCTAATGCTGTGTTTCTCTAGGGATGATAGGTCTTGGGGTCTTGGGTTCGATTCAGTTTATGCCAGGACTTGGAGACATTTTAAACAAGTTAGATCTATGTGTTGTTTTCAATTAAAGGCTTTGTAAAGCAAAGGAATACCAGCTCAGCCACCAAAAATTTGGGTCTCGGGCAGCTTCTTCAGCCTTCTTGACAGGCCAAGTGTTCTGTGGTGAGAGCCTGGCTCCTGTCAAAAGTAATTAGAGAGACAGCAAAGGACACTGGGAAAATCAGGCTTGGCACCAACCTAAGCCACTGAATATCCAAATTCACGGCGTGTGAAGTGTGGTTTGAACATCAAGGTCTGGAAGTCATGAGAATTCTGGGTAGAATTTGGGTAAATGTGAGAAATGATTGAAAAGATCAATCTCAAAACAAATATGAAAATGGGAGAAATACCGGTGGTCACACACACAGTAGGAATGAGTAAAGAATATACAAGTCCTTCACAGACTTCTATGTTAATTTTCAAAAATCCACTAGATATTGGCTTGCTTGCCAAATTCATTCATTCATGACTATTTACCAACCTGAACTTTGTGTGTGTTTGGAAGTAATGTGGATGCTAAAAAACATCATGACGTAAAGAGGAGATGGGGTGGAGAAAGTACCCCAAAACTCCAATACTAGTGCAAAGTCATAAATTTCCTTAAAATATTTATTTTCAAGGTAATTACTGGGTAAGGAGCATGGGGCTTGGGAGGGGCCAGTGGGTCCTTCAGTCTTGGCTCTGCTTTTTATACAACGTGTACTTATACGGATATAATTTTAAAGGCCGCTATGCAATGCCTGGCACATTGTAGATATTTAGTAGATATCTGATGAATGAATGAGCATGTGCTTCCTATGGGCCACACCATGTGATGATAGTATAAACATTTTCTTATGAATTATGAACATCCTATGAGCTACTATTGTCCGTACCTTACCTATCGTATAAAAAAGAAAAGTGAGGTCACACAGCGAGTAAATAGGGAAGCCAGAACTCAAGCCCAGTCTGTCCAATTCTAAGAGTAAGATCTCAAATCTCTACCTTAGGATAAATCATTCTTACATCGAATAGGAATAGAGAAAATAATCCAAGGGGGAATCAGAGAAAAACATCCAGATGGGATGAAGGAAAGCACTCCGATAGGATGCCACATGTAAGAGTGAGAGGCCTTCCTTATTGCTGTGTACAGAAGAGGACTCTGCCAGAGCATGCAGTGGTACCTGCTCAGGAAGCAGTCAGTGCCCCTCAAGGCAAACAAAGAATGATGTACAAGCATTAGTAAGCTGGGTCAGAGAGCACATTACCAATTGCCATTGTGTTTGACGACTGTAGACCAAGAGAAAACAGAGATAACCATATGAAGGCTAATGAAGCTACTAGATGAGCATGCTCTCTTTCTGTTGTAGTTAGCTACAACACAGAAGAGTGAAAGTTGGCCAAAAACATTCTAGTAACACAGGGACCAGCAAACTATGAGCAGCTGGCCAACTCTGGCTCACTATCTCATTTTGCAAATAAACTTTTATCAAGATACAGCTGTTTTCACTCATTTATATATTGTCCTTGCTGCTTTCACACTGCAAAGGCAGAGTTAAGCAGTAGAGAAGGGAACCCTATGGCCTGAAAAACCTAAGACATTTACTATCTGACCCTTTACAGAAGACCTATGTCAACCCCCATGGTAATGTTATGTGACATAACAAATCAGAAACACCTGCCTGGGGTCTGGTATATAGTAAATAAGTTTCACCTGAATCACCATCAAACCTACCAGCCTCTCCCCAACTGGGCTGATTCACACAAAGCGGTCAGTTGCAAGGCCCCTCAAATGTGACTTCGTAATGAGGAGAAAGAAAGTCGTTAGTGCTGGACAGGACTGTGAGCCAGGGATAGAACAAGGGGCTTTCAAACCTGTTGTCACACAGGATCCTCCCCACAGCTCAGGAAAGCGGACACCAGTGTCCCCATTGTACAGGTGCTCCAACACCAGGAAGCCCAGGCCTGTCTAGATTCTGTCATGACATAAATCCCATCAATACCAGGAGCAGAAGAGTTAAAGAATTATGGACTCACTTAATACTTTTCTCTCTTCTTCTTCTAGCTGAAAGGCATTCATTCTCCATGCTCTCCTTAAGCACAGGCCCAACCCTGCCATTACCTCTGCTTAAAATCTATCGATGACTCTATTTGAATTCTGGGTAACATGCCAACCCCCAGCATGCAGCATATGGTTAATGTGCTCAGTAAATGTGTATTTATTTAGCACCTACTGTGTGTCAGAAACTGTTCTGGTGAGGAATAATAACATGAGCCTTGACTTTTGAAGTTCACAGACTAGTGAGAAGAAAGATGAGCATCAAACAGATTCAGTACAATGTACAGAGCTATGACAGGTGTATGCCTCCAATGCTATAATGCAAAGGAAAGATAAACACCTCCCTTAGATTGGCAGTGTCAGGGAAAGGTTTACAGTAGAGATAAGATTTGGCTGAGTTTACAAAGGAGAAGAACAGGAAAACATCTAGAAGACAGGAACCAACACACAGAAAAGCAATGAGGCAAAAACTTTCCGTGGTGCCATTAAGAGTCCAATACTATTAGAGCTTAGAGAAGGGCAGGAGATGAGTGGGGTCGAGTGGGCAGAGACTGGCTCAGAGAGCTTGGACTCCATGCTAAGGAGCCTGCGCTCTACCTTGTGAATAATAGGGAACCATCGAAAGGTCACAGTTAGGGCTTCAGAAGATAGTCTGGACAGGGGCCAGAAGAGAGGGAGGAAGACCATGGAGAGACTTCTGCAGTCATCTAGACTCCTGCAGGACGAATGAATGAACAGAGAGAAATGAATGATCATATAGATGAATGGCTCGATAACGTCTGCCAGAGTCTCTACTCATATGAGAAAGGGAAGTGGCTTCCACATCCTTTTCAACTGCCCTCCCCTCCCCTGGCCCCGGCATTCATGAATGGCTTCTCATTTTTGCACACATGTGTCTCTCTTCCTCAAATACTGGGATTCATAGTTGCGGGCTGAGTGGCTTGTATTGTGCTGGTTATATTTAAACAATTCACTCTGAGGCGAGTGTCCAAACCAATTAAATCAGAATCCCCAGGGGTCCCAGGCAGAGAACAGAAATAAACAGTCAAGGTATAGTTTGCACCAAAATAGTCATCAATTAGAGCTATTCTGGGATATCCCTGAAGAGTAAAAATGAGGATGCTCAGACGAGGTAAAGGCCTGAAAATTGGGTGTAAGAGGATGGCACTGCTCTCAGATATGTCACAGTAATTCAGAGACCAATATACTTGTGCCTTTTGATTCATTAATTACTAGTATTACTATATCAATTATGTCCTTGCTGTGCATGGACAGTAGGTACGAAGAGGAATAAGATACATACCAGACCCTCAGGGAATTCCCAGCATATTGGAGATAGATAGGAAACCAGTTGAACACACTGCATTGTAATAACTGCTAAGACATGAAAAATAAGGGAGTACCTCATTCCACATGCAAGGATAGAAAGGCTCGAAATAGGAGTCAAGCAAATCTAGAAGGGTGAGACTTTATAAAATCAAGGAAACTGCTCACATCCAGGCACAGAAGTATGAAAATAAGGTAAGGCTTGGGAACTTGAAAAAGAACTTGGCCAAATCTAAATACGTCAAGCTGAGAGCCTTGTTCACAATCCCTTTGTCTCCCTCTTGCATTCAAGGCAAAGGCTCAAAAATAAGATGTAGAACTTTAAAAAAAAAAAAAAAAGCTTTCTATCTTTGACATCAGAAAGGTTAGGGGACAAACACTGTCTTCAGGCAGAAGAGAGCCACAGGTGGGGTCAGAATTAATCAGTATATCAGAAAACCTGTGCTCCAGCCATCGCTAAAAATGAAAGCAATTAGATATGGTCCATTTTAGGGAACTTCCTAAAATACATGTCTGGGATTATGAACTTGGTCCGTTGCATGACAAACTATGGGGAAAGCTGACTCCGTGCCTAAGCCCGCCATTTACTGAGCTGTGTGACCGCAGGGAAGGGAGAAACACCCTGAGCCTGAGCCTTCTGATTCATGAAAGAGAGTGCGTCTGCGTGTGACAACTCCTGCTCCACAGCTGACACCCAGCAGATAATGAACAGATGCGGGCGCCTTCCACTCCTGCACCCCCTAGAGTCTTGGACTGAGTTCAATACACATTTCTCGCACACAATAGATGTTCACACGTTCCTGGTTTAAACAGCTACCATCCTCCACGTGGCCCATTGTGTCTACGAGAAGGATGATCACGGCGTGTACTACATGCTAAACACGTGGCCTACATTTCCTCGTCTAATTTTCACAAGCAACACAGTGAGGTAGCTGGAGGTTATCTATCCCCGTTTGACAGTTGGGAAATTCTGAGGCTCAGAGAGCTGAAGTGACATTTGAGGTTATGTAGCCAAGTTAAGTGGCAGAGTCAGCAACTGACTCTGGATCTCAACCAGTGCTGTGTCTGTTCAGATACTCCAAAGAAGGCCACCCTTGAAAAGACACTGTGGTGACATTAAGCATCTTTGCTCAGCAAACCAGACCTAGATGAAGTATGATAGCTTTCGCACGCCCCAGACAGGACCTGTCTCCAACCCTGCTCAATGACATCTGTCAGTGTCTCCTGGGCATCAGGTAATGTAGCCATGTGACTGGCTCTGTTCAAGGTGATATTTCAGGAACTTTGTTGTTAATGACAAATTATAAGAATAATTCCCACAATATGAAAAGAGAATTTATGAGAAAGCACCAGGGACAATAACTGGTAGGCTTTCTTAATTCCTAAGTCAATCAGAAAACAAGATAGTGAACTTAATGTGTGAGATTTGGTACAATCAAAAGTGAGCAAAATGTCTTCTGCTTCTCAGTATCAGCCTTTTTGGGGAGGGGGGCCACTTTGGGTAGGTTTGTGCCTTTTTTTAAACTTCCAGATTTCATACTTTCTGTTCAGCTTTTGCAACTTCCCAAGTGAACATGGTTTAAAAAAAATAGAAAAAATAGAACCTCAACCCTTCTGTATCACTTTCAAAAAGGTACCTCTTGCAGAAGGCAATTTAGGCCATAAAAAAACCTTTGCAGGCTTGCTTCAGCTCTTTCCTTCCCTTCAAGAGCATTCTCTTTTTCATCTTTTTTTTTTCTAGTAAGCAAGTAGTCTTCGGATGATCAGTGTTGCATATCTTTGGGAAAAATTCATGCCAGATTAGTCAAAACGTAACGGCTGCTATCATCAGCTTGCCATGGTTTCCAAGTTACTCCCCAACAGTGAAACCACACACCCAAGCACACGAGTCTCCTCTAATTTTGACACTGGAAATATCTATTAGAAACTTCTTAAATGTAATAAAGAAAGAGAGAGAGAGAGAGAGAGAGAGAGAGAACGAATGAAAGAACGAAAGGAAGGAAGGAAGGAAGGAAGGAAGGAAGGAAGGAAGGAAGGAAGGAAGGAAGGAAGGAAGGAAGGAAGAGAGAAAGATAGATGACACGAACCATCACAAATCTAAAACAGAATCTGGACAATGCTGCAGGCAGCATCCACTGGCTCAGTCTTTTTGATTTCTTAGTACACACAGAAATCAACTCCAGCGTCCCCAGCGGTTTCTCTCCTGGAAACATATGGCAGCTTAGGTCACTCGATGTGACCCTCCCCAGCAGAGGACTGCAGTATACCCTTTAACTGAGAGAAGAAGAAGAAGAAGCTGTGTCCTCTCCCAGCTTTGCTGCTAACCAGCTGAGAGACACTATAACCCACACCGTTCCTGTAGCTTTCTTTATAAAACATTTCTAAAATGCATTAAATACCTTGCCCTGTCTGTCTTCTCGAGCCAAGGATGCTAAATATCATCTTTTCTGGAAAATGCAAAGTCATCCTTCTATTCGATTCACAACAAACATTTTTGGGGGCTGACTGAGTGCCTAGCACTAGGGGTACAGAAGCACAAGATGTCGCCCTTTGTTGTATGCATTTGTGGCACTTTCGAAGATGCCACTTCCTAAACGATGTGCTGGGACACACAGGACACCTGTGCCGAGATGCTGACCCCCTTAGTGGCGATGGAGGCCGGGCAAGGTCAAGCCAGGGACAGTCAGCTCTGCAGTGAGCAACCTTCTGCATGTCCCCAGCGTGTTGATCAGATACCGCCTTGCCCGAGAGTGCTGCCCTGTGAAAAAAAGTTAAGGAGAACTAGACCAGGACTGCTGACACGCCGGGGGTGATTTGCTCCACCCGTGAAGAACCTAACTTTTATGCTTTTGAAATCACATATCTACTTGTTATAGTTTTCTCTTTCTGTTTCTTTCCAGTCACTTGCTACATTTTGCTGTCTTGAGTGTTTTACCGTTTTTGGTGGCTGTTTCTAGTCCTCTTTTTTTTTTTTTTTTTTTAGCAAATAAACTAAAGCAATTAAGCAAAATTCCTACCGGATTCGACAAACGCTTCCTGAGTACCTATGCTATGTCAGGCACTCTGGGCTCTCTCAGGTAAAGGAAAAGCAGAGATGAAGAGGATCCATAGTTGCTTTCTTCAATGGGGTCACAACCCGAAATTTGAGCTAAGGAGTTAGCTTCACTGGTGCACACACATCAGCAGACTTCACGAGTAAAAAGCACACAGACTCCGAAACAGAACTGAACTCACCGTCCTCGACCCACCCATTCCTAGCTAAAGACGGGATATTACAAATTGTTCAATCTCTCTAATCTCAGGGTTCTGTCTCATAAAATGCAGAAAATAATACCTACCATCAGGGTTATTATAAAACTTAGAAACGATATATACAGTTTGGTCCTGACTCTAAGTTGGTATTTGATATATGGTAGTTGTTTTTCTTTTTAAGTTCTACACCTGATTTTTGGAAATCGTCCTGTTGATAATGAGAAAAGAACATTTTCCAAGGATATTGATTCAAATATCAATTACTAAAATGTTTGAGGAGCAGGGAGGATTTTGTTGGTATGTTTCTATTAATCAATAAGTCCCTGTTTCTGCAATGCTTTCAAAACTGCATTCCTTGGCTTTGCACCTCAGCATAGTGAACAAATATATGCATCTTGTTTTGTTACACAGCATTAAAATCATTGTTTTGAACACCTCTATGATGGTTTGTGCACAGCTACATCTTCAGAGTTGCTAAGGGAGTAAAATATGACCAAGTACAGTTTTTGGCAAAGGTCTGGAAGCTTGCGCTGAGTCAGCACTGGCCAGCTTCCTTTTTGATCATTCTTGAGATAAGTTTGTTTGCCTGCGAACAGCCTCTGGCTTCTAAAAGTGTAATCACATAGCCACGTAATATAGACAAAAACCTGCTTCCAATCCTGGCTATGACATGAGACAACACTACCCAGCCTCTCTTAGAACTCTGATTTTGTACCTGTAAGTGGGGATGATAATAAAGTCACTGTAAGAATTCACTGAAGAAATGTCCCACATGCCTAGCTCTGCTCCTGGCCTGTAACTGACATGCAATAGGAGTCAGCTTCCTGACCCAGCCTTTTTTGAGAAAATCTGAAGCCAGTAATTTAACCTCTCTGAGCCTCAGTTTCCCCACCAATACAACAGGGATGATAATATCTACCATGGAGGGTGTGGTGAGGTGTTAACGAGATAGTTAGTGTTTGAGAAGGATCTACCATGGGGTCTGTGACTACTCTTTCTTCATCCTACAGAATTATTTTTATAAATTCTGGTTCATTGGAAATTCTAATCCCTGAGAAGTGTGTTTGTATGAGAGAGAGAGAGAGAGAGAGAGTGTGTGTGTGTGTGTGTGTGTGTGTGTGTGTGTGTGTGTACTTCACTTTCCAAGAAAAGCGCCTATATTTTTAAAAATCATAAACACTCATTGTAATCTAAACGCCCCGTCAGAAGGCTTGGGGTCCACGTGGCCATGTGCACGTCAGTGGCTGGAGGTGCAGCCGGAGCAGACGCTCTGCAGGACACAGAGTCACCCACTGACTGGCAAGAGGCTGCAGATCGTGAGTCATGTGGGAGATGGGCACACTCTGAGCAGCAGAAACAGCAGCACCAGCTAAAGCCCACAGGCTCGCTCGACAATGGAGTCCATTCTCATTCACATGAATGAGATGGAGGAATGGCCGTCATCTCTCCTGTGGTTGACTGCATTTTCATTGACCAAACAAAAGAATAAGAACGTTTTTGTGTGCCGACATGCTGCCCTTTGCCAGCCGGCGATGGCCCAGCCGCGTGAAGCTGCGTGTCGCGTTTCAGCAGGGCCGGTCTGCCCCAATGAGGGGAAAGGTTACTGCTCCGGTCATTCTCCGCTGACCACTGCCTCCGCCAGATCCGGTCATGGGCTAGAGAGAGAAGACAAAGCCAAACCAGAGCAGGCAGCAGAAAAACCACTTCTCACTCCGGCCCAGTGTCTGCATCCAAAAGGCTCAACCCGAGTCCAGTGATGCTATCAGCCTCTGTGGTCACGCTCCCGCCCCCGGTCGTGATTCACAGGCAGAGCCACTGTTGGAGTCTCCGTACACGCAGCCATCGAGCAACACGTCGGAGGTGGCGGTGGCGTCTCAGACGCGTTGTCGCGAGGCCTGTTCTGCAAACGCTCTTTCTTCAGACCAGAGAGACAATGCAATTCACACCTTTCCTTAACTGCAGCCCCATTCCAAGCGCACGCTCTGATCCCCTCGGTTGAATCTGAACCCCCATTTTTAACAACATCCCCCAAAAGAGAAAAGTGAGGTCCACAGAGACCGTACCTGAAGTCACCCCATTAATAGTCAGGACTACAGCCAAGAGGACAAACAGCCTTGTCTGGAAGCGTAGATTTTTAAAAACACGATCAAACAGAAACGCATCGAGAGCATCAGCCACAGAGCTGGGCTTAGAGCGGACATCCGAAAATGACTGCCTTCCCTCCCGGAGGGAAGCACTCTGGCTAACCGGTGGTTCCACCACACTGCAGGCCCCTCCATCAGCAGAAATCATCATCCCCACAGATGATAATGACAACCACAACCACAATGATAATACTCGTCACTACGGAATGGCCATCAGCCGACCGGATATCATTCTCACAGCTTTAAACACAATGCCATCCCAGTTGGCCAAAGAAGAGGGGAAATATCATGAGACAGAGCATCTCCTCACCCACACTAATGACGCGTTCCGCCAGGTCGGGGGCCAAAGCCCAGGTGTGCAGGGTGGGCTGACCCCCTCCATCAGCCGGCCGGACTCCGGAATGAACAGGCAGACCGTGAATTGTTAACTCTGGAATGGTCAGACCTGGACACATGATCCCCCTCGCTTAGCAACTGAAGTTTCAAGTCTCAAAAAGCCGATTCGTTTTGCTGGCATCCTCTGTGCTTCTAGGCCTTGAACACCTTTAAGAGACACTTATGGCACATGTGCGTGAGGGGACAATGATGTCTCAATGTCCTCTGAGCCCACGGGAACACCCGTGCCCATGCTCACTTCCACGCCAGCCCTGGAAGTCCCTTCCCACTTTGGGATGTTGGAACATACTATTGTCCACTCTTGAAATGCTCTCTCCACCTTTCGAAAACCTTTCCCTCTGATCAGTTTCTATTACCATTCAAACGTCGACTTAAATCGTTGTCAACTCTCAGAGAATGGCTGACCACCTCTGCACAGATCCCGACCTAACTAAATAGAATCTGTCAGTGTATTTGCTACTGCCTCGTTCATAAAAACGAACGGATTGATTTCCCCATATGTTTTTTTTAAGTATATCTTTTTGTAGAACAGGTTTCCTGAAGCCGTAAAGCCATTTAATCCTCACAGAAACTCTGGGAAATATACATAATTTTCAATTTACAGACAGGAAAACTGAGACCCTACAGACTCCTCAGCGTGTGCAAGCTGGTCCAGCTGCTCACATTTACCTGTGTGAAAATTCCTGCAGTCCTGAAGTGGTAACAAGAAAGTAGCGTGATGCGGAGTTAATCATAGCAAAGAACGGTGTTTGCAGTTCTGAATGATATGTTGTCCCCACTGGAGAATTCTTTCTGCCCTCACCACACACACAAAAAAAATCCATCTCCCTCGGGCCTATGGAATGACCCTGCCTACTCTGTTCTCAATCTCTCCCTCCTCAGTGAACCTTGCTAATTTCTGAAAGCTTCTTTCCTTTCCTTTTGTGTCCTTGCGGGCCATGTCCCTCTGTTACCATGCTAGGCACAGAAAATATATTTTTCTCCTCTTAATCTCACAACAATTCTATGTGGCAGAGGTTATTATCTTATCCCCATTTTCCAGATGGGGAAATGGAGGCTCAGAGAACTGAACTGACTCGTCCAAGGTCACACAACCGCTAAATAGCAGAGCTAGGTTCTGAGCTTAGGTCTGCCTGGCTGCAAACCCCGGGCTTTTGACCCTTGAGTTAGACTAGTTAAGTCACAGGTGTGCATAATTCTATTCCCACCCTAACCGCAGGGTCTGGTCATTTTGAACTACACTTCAACGATTCCCAAGTTCCCTCAATGCTATAGTCTTCCCTTTACAGGAAAAACCTTCCCTCAGCAGACAAGGAGAGCTCAGCCAGAGAGGGGACCCCTGTCCCCCACCTCATAGTCACCCACGGACACGTGGACCCCGGAGGCCCCACTATAGGAGCACCGGTCCCTTTTCCATTGGCTGTTCTCATCTATCATAAGATGAAGATAGTTTCCTTCTCAAAGGGAGAACTTTCCGTGACCTCATGCCTTAGTCCGAGGGGCACTAACTCCACCGACTTAAACAGCAATCATGAAGTAAAGAATAGACCTTTATACCCGAGCAAGCCTGGGAAAAAACCATGCCATTTCCTGCTTCCTATCATGCACGCCTCTGGGCACCTCCACTGAATCCCCTCTCGCTCTCTTTGTGCAGCTTTCTTTCCACTGGTTAATTCCTTCCCAGCTGTGCTCCTTGTCGGGAGGTCAGGGGAGACGCTTACCACCTACCCCCTGGGACTACCTGGCAGGAAGAGCCTTCCTAGTGGGTGTCTCTCGGAGGAAGGAAGAGCAGATGTGTGACCTGAAATGAACTGGGCTGGGGGCAAAAGCCTCAGGTGTCTCTGGCACCTGCTTCTTGCAGGCAGTACCTATTAGCTGCTGTCACCCAGTGAGCAGACGCCATCACTAAATTAGTAGATTGGCCAGCTTAGAAATTGTCTTGAAATGTCTCTCTCCTGGCTCAAGATGGCCACGGATTTGAGATACTACGGAAACTAAAACTACACACGCTGTGTTTTGCATTTCCAAAAGCTAAATATTTTTTATTTCCTCTTGGTACATTTTTTTTTTCTTTTGCAAATATTTCTCCAACGATTATGTATTACTTTCATGATTAATTTGTTTACAATTGTTAATCAAAATAAATTATATTTTTATTCATGATAGGACGCGATAAGCTAATTAAAATGTCAGGTTTAATGATAATTGGAGGAGAAAAGTGAGAATGGAACACTCGCAAAAGAAGATACACAAATCCATTCTCTAACCCAAACCTGATGATGACACTTCATTGTGTACATCTATAATAGTTTTACATGGCACCCAGAATAAAATTCTAATTCCTCATCATAGCCTAAAAGGCTCAGCATAATCTGGCCTCCACCAGTGTCCTTGATCACAACTCCTGCCATTCACCTCCTCACCTGCTGCAGTTGGTTTCAATATGACACCTTATTCCTGTCTCAGGACATTTGCACAAGCTTTCCTTCTGACTAGAACCCCATGCCCTCTGTTGACACAGAGGCACCTCCTTTATCCACTCAAGCCTCAGCTCAAATGCCACCTCCTCGGTGTTCAGTGACATTTCCTGACCACCCAGTCCAAATTAGTACCTTCCCGCAGTCACCCTCTCAGAAAACGCCTATCTTGCCGTCTCGATGACTAGTGAAATTATCTTGCTCATTTATTTGTTCCAAACTGTCATCCATTTTACTGGAAGATATAATTGAGACTCTCATACACACATAAAATAAACATATATCAAAGATTTTCTTTAACTCGGTAACTGATGAGTTAACCAGGGAGAAGTCCTCATGCTACAGATGCATATTCGGCTAAAGGATGCTGAAAGGAACTTACAAATGGATGTAAAACCGGCAAAAATTCACAGTATGGACAGGATGATCATCAACTGCATTCTGCCAGACACAGTTTGCATTTCTACGAACAGGAACTGCATTCCTAACAGTTTCATCCAGGTTCACTTCTGTCTCTGCAGAGTTCTAAAGCAGGCTAGTCGAAGACAAACGAAGACCTCCCACCCCTAGAGCATGAAATAATTTCCAGAGACTCCAGACTCGCTGATAGGATGTTCAGTTATCAATTCCGTCCCTTTCAAAATCATCTGCAATTTTTCCCATTTAAACATTTGTTACTATATGAAATTATTCCTTCATTTGTTCCCTTTTCTAATCTTTCTGCTCTGAAAGATTAAGCTTCTCAACAGCCCTGACTTTGCATGCCTTGTTCACCGGGGCTTCCTCCACTGGCCAGAACTATCCCTGATTTATACTCGGCACTAAGGACTAGTCATCAAATAAAAAGATAACCAATAAGTGTATGAAATAAAAAAAAGCCACACTCAAAGTTTTAAAAATGCAAATTAAATAAGATAACCACTTCTCCCCTTTAGTATTGGCAAAAAAAATCCTAAGAGGGGCCATTGAGTTCTGCCGAGGACAGGCAGAGAAGTTCATCGCGGACTGTCCGTTGTCAGCATCAGCACCCTTCTGAGGCATGACCTGGGTTTCCTGGGGTCTTTTTACGAGGTGACTCTGAGTTAGAGTGTGCCAAACAGAAGGACTCATGGAGATTTGGAAGACAGAAGCCGAAGATCCTGGTGGCCAGAGGTGGTGACTTTTTAGACCTTCTCATGAGTCCCAACTTTGCAATCATGGTGGCCGATAGTGGGGGGCGCACCAGCTTCTCTGTTAGCACCAGCTTCCCCACCTGCTCCAGTGCTGCACGCTGGAGTCACTGGTGATGGTTTTCCCCACCTTCCAGCCCCTCACTTCTCCGCTCTGCCCACACTCATGTAAGCCCTGATTCCTGTATGAAACTCTTCTCCCTAAAAATATAGAGTGAGCAGTTCTATTTTCTTGACCAAACACAAAATGACGCAAAAGGGATTTCAGGCACTGCTGAGATATGTGCCTTTCTCTCTCATTCAACATTCAACAAATATTTATTAAGTAGTTACTACGCCCTGGACAGCAATTTGATAATTGTCAGGCAAGAGTTCACAACCTGTGACCCAGTTACTCCACTTCTAAGAAGTAAGTAATCTGTTCTAAGGAAGCCATCAAAGACCTAGGGTTGTGTAAAAAAATGTTAAAGAGAGCAAAAGTAATACTCTTTCCCCACAGAAATGAAGACCGAACAATCCAACAACAGGAAAGCGATGTAAAGCTTCCGGTGTATGAATAGGATACATTATCTAGCTTATATGAATGATGGGTTGTCTTTGTTGTTGTTGTTACCTCATGATACAGTAAAATTACCACAAATAAAGGTAAATGAAAATGTTTCATATTTGAAATAGTGCAATTTGCTCAATTAAAAGGCATGCCATGCTCTGTGGTCCATCGCCTTAGTGACTTCGGGCAGATCCGTTAACTTTTAGAGCACGAGTTTCCATTTCTGTGTAATGGAGACCGTGATATTTCTCATGGCTTTCCAAAAGCATCAGATGTAAGTTTTCTTTGGAAGTCCAAGACCAATTTAAGAGCCTTATGATCTCCATTCTCATTCTATAGCACAATGGTCAAGAGCCAGCCCTCCGAAGCCAGGGTTCAAACCCTGGCTTTGCCACTAAGAGCGTCACAGTAGGAAAGTCGCTTAGCACCTGTGCCTTGGTTTCTCTGTCTGAAAACAGACTTGAAACAAATATTATTTCATGTTGTTATTATGAGAACTAAACTATGCAATTCATGCACTATTTTGAACAGTACTTAGTACATAGTAAAAGTTAAATAAGTGGCATATCTCCTTCTGAGATTAAGCAACTTGCCCAGCATCACCCAGTTAATACTGATATGTACAGAAACAAAAATATAAATTGCAACATTAACCTTTACGTCTTACACACGTTTATCTCCTTAGATGTTCACAATAACACTACGAAGTAGGCATTGTCCTTTCCATCCTTTCAACTGACGCATCTGAAGCTGAATAAACCATGACTTGTCCATGGCAGACAGCTAGAAAACAGAGGAAGAAGAACTTTACCCCATGTCAGGCTAACTCCATCCTACTAGGACCCTTTCTCCACTGGGCCATAAATCATAATAACCTTTGGTTTCAAGTTTCTAGTAACATTATCATTCATTACCCGATCCTTAACCCCCCACATCATGGGACCTTTTTCCCCTGGAGGTCGAGAACCAGCTCTTACGCATCATCGCTGGATCGCCCAGTAGTACCCCGTATGGTACCCGGCTAGCAGTGTGACCCGAAAAATTAATATTGAATAAATGGAGAACTACATGTATGTCCAAGTATTGGAGAAAAGATATAACATTGGAGAAAAGTTGTCTCCTGCCTGCCTATTCAGGCTTTATTTAAATAGCCAGAATAAAAGTGGAGGCAACTAGCCATGGAAACAATAACCACTTAGTTCCCAGCAGACACTTGTCCTCCCCCTGCCTAGCCCCCCATCCGCTTTCATCAGTCGTGCAATCCTATGGTACATTAAGCAAAGAATTTGACGCAGAAGAAACACTATCAGTAGATGCAGAGGCAATTGTTCTGATTAAATACAGTCTGCTGGAAGCAGGCACCGTAGGCTGTTTGCAGAACTCCTTCGTTTTAATTAGACGATCCCTGGGTTAACAGCAAAGATACGGCAATGGATTCCGCAGGCCCCGTGGAGCGACAACTGTCATTAGTCTTTGCTGCCGTGTGGCTAATCTGCATCCAGTTGTGGAAATGACAAGATGGTCGATTAGAGCTGCCCAGCTTAATTCCTGGAAGTCTCATTTGGTGGACAGACGTAGGCAGTTCTCCCGGTGTTAGCCTTCAAGGAGCAGTTTATCTCGACAGCATTCCAGCTGGAAGGGAACTAACACCGGTTACCAGCTGATCATGCACTGGGCTCTGAATTTAGGCATTGGTACCGACCATCTCCATCCATCCTCCCAGTGGCCACTATTTTACAGGTGTGCAAACGGAGGCTCAGGAGGTGCAGTATCTTATTCTGACATGCATCTGGTTCGTGGCAAAGCCTGGATTCACGCCGAGAGTTGTCCAGTTCCAGAGATGCTGGCGCTGGTGGGGCAGGTGAAATGCAGGCCTGTCTGGGATCAAACTCGAGCTCTCGCAGATATTAGGAGAGAGCTTTGGCAAGTTTCCTAAGTTTCTCCATCCTTGGCAGGCGAATAAGGTGCTAATTCTACTCATGACCCCCAACCAATGGAAAGGGTCCTTCTTGCTGAGGATAAAGACGGAGTTCGCCTGCTTAGTGCTTATCTCCTAGAGATGTCGTGAAGATGAAATGGGACCATGCATGCAAAGATCCAGGTGGTTGCTGGGATGCACTGTGACTTCCCACTGCTTCCCAAACTAAGCGAGTGTTACAAAATATGACAACAGGAGATCTGAAGGGCTTTCATCACTAACAGTCCCCAAACAGAAGACTGTCTGGCTATCTGTTTGTATATTGTCTTTTGATGGTAATTAAACAGCAACAATGACTGACAGCAATGCCGCCTGATTCTCCCGTTTTAATTTAAGACATTAGAAGTCCAAACCTTCACCCGAGACACTGATGCTCAGATGACCTGCTTCAGTTCACTTGAAAAATGCTTTAGTATTTTTCCGCTCTGCATGCAGCTGTGTTGTTCTAGGCACTGTGGGAAAAACGAGGTTCGGGAAATACGGTGCTGCCTCGTGCTACTTAAAGGACCAAGTCGTGCCTGTCTTCTCGGCAGCAACATGCTCGTCTCATCCCAGTTCCTGTGGTCCAGCAGTGCTGACCTTCTCATTGCTTGCAACAATCTCTTTCCCAACCTCAGAGTCTTCGGATTTTGTCTCTGCTCTTTGAATGGCTCCCTTGCCCCTTCCTGCCACCCCTCACCTCTTCTTTACCTTCTCGCCACTCATCTCTCAGGTCCCGGCACAAATGTCACACAGAAAAGCCTTATTCCACTCACTCCCAAGGCAAAGAAGGGCACGTCCTCTGGTTATGTGGGTTTATCTCACCCTTCATTTCTTCTTGCGGTTCTTAATGGCAATTACAACGAACCAGTTATTGGGTCATTGGGTGTATAAAGTCTGTCTCAGCGAATCAACTAGACTGTGATCTCCATGAGGGCAAAAAACACGCACCTGTAGCTCTGGCACCTCACACAGCGGAGGGACACGGCTGCCACTCACTAACACCGTGTGGACTTAATGATAGTAAGAGGGTGGGATATTTTGATATTGCTGCATTTACTTTAGTTTGATTTTTCAGAAGATGAATAGTTGTAGATTAAATTCCTTAAAGCAACCTGGTATTAAAAAGTATTGGCATGGCTTTTTTCAAAGTATCTTTTTTTAAAATAAGTTTATTTATTCTTTCACTTTGAGTCAGTTTAGGGAACAATATTGCATAGAAATAAAACTCCCCTCAGTGGGGTATCTACACTGAAGTTACAATTCATTTACTCTTTGACCCATCGATTCTACTTCTAGAAATCGATCCTACAGAAACATCTGAAAAAAGAATGACATGACATATGTGTGAGGACACTAATTACAGCATTATCTGGAAGTCAAAATATTAAAATATTAAAATATTCAGCAATAGGTAGGGATCCGTTAAACAAGCTGTTTATAATGGAGTACGACACAGCCATAAAAAAGAATAAGGACAATCTCTGTGCAGTAACATGATGAGTTCACCAGGATGTATAGCTAAGTGAAAACAGTACAGTATAGAAAAGTTATAATATGCCACTTTTGCCTAAGAGAAGAAGAGTCTCTATATGTTTCATATATTGCAACAACAACAAAAAAAGAACATAGGAACTAAAAACAATAAACTAATAAAAGTAATAACCTTATTGGAAGTGCATTGGGCAATGTGTAGAGGGGAAAGAGAAATGAACTTTCCTTGTCTATATCTTTCTATGCTGTTCTGTTCTTTGAACAATATAAGTTCATTATTTATTTAAAGTAATTTTTAAGACATTTCTAAAAATGAAAATAAACCAAGACAAATATAACCATATATCAATTTAGTAACATAACCACACAGAAAACGATTAATTTTCCCCCCAAGATGCTTTGATCACAGTACTCTGATTGAACATCCTTAGTGGGATACGCTCCACAGATTTAAAAAAAAAAAAACTACAAAGAAATTAAACTAAACCTGACTATTTTATGTTAGAAATAAAATTCATATTGTTATTTTGAAACTATTTTCTTGGTACTATACAATAAAGCAAGTGAGGAGCTATGTTAATGATTATCTAAGAGAATATAAATTCAACACCACCAAAAATTAACTGCAAAACTAATGTTAAAATTGAAGTAAAAATAGTTAAATAGTTAAACCATATAGTTTTATTGACAGTAAGTTATCTATCTTAGTCCCTGCAAATGGCCTAGCTGCAATGTTACCACAGAAGCAATTAGCACCTCAGATTTTGCTCCACAAATTTAGAATTTTTTGGAGAACTAGCTGTTTTCAGGGCTGGATTATGGAAGGTACAAGGTGAGCCTGGAACATGTTGTCACATTCAAAAGCAATAAGCTTCCAAACAGTAACTGGGTCTGTCATAAGGACGCGAGAACCTACTTGTTAGAAGCGGCTCAAGATGCCCCAGATTGTGATTAGAAAACTCAAAGAATCCGTGATTACGGCAGATTGAAACACATCGGACCCATTAAAGCCACGAGTCCATAATGATAATCAACAAAGAGAAGAACGGGGGAACAAAAATCCATTTGTCACCTTCGCAAGTGGTGATTAGAGCAACTTCTTCCTTTGCAAATTGGTTAACTGAAGAGACGTAATTAAGTATTCATCTTGCCTTGTCAGTAAGAATGGTTTTTCAGGGCAAACAGACCCATTTGTGACAGAAAGAGCTGTTTGACGGAAGACTGTCAAGCAATAAATGTGGAGGGAATGTTAGAATTATGAAGTCGACACTTCAGCTCTCCCAACAGGTTCTTGTGTCGAGCGTGGCAAAAAAGAAAAAAAAAGAAAGAAAGAAAAGTGTAGGTAATTACGTGCAGTCTCAGGAGCACCAGAGATGGCTTCCAGGCAGAGGCGATGCAGGCTGAAGCTTGCGTGTGAGCAGGGCCAGAGAACGAGAGCATGGGAAAGGACCTGTCAGATGGACGAGCATGTGGGCAGCCTGGGAAAGCTTGAGAATCTGCATTGGTCCTGGAAGGGACCATTACCCATTCAAGAGATGCAGAGTCGGCACAAAAACTGAAACCTGCACAGAGTCAAAAGCATCCTCTAAACATCCCTTGGGAAGCAGCTGACTTCCCTACAAAGTTGGGATCCCATCGCTACTTGAGAACGAGGAGATAATTAGCACTGGGGGTGATGCACAAAGATAGTGTGAGCTTGAGGGGTACGTGGGAACTGAAGCCAACTGCGGGAAAAACAGGGGTCCCGTCTCCCCGCCTTGCCTCCTGGGGGACATACAGCGCCTTCAGCAGACTAGCTCCCTGCTACTGACGTTGTTTCTATTGTTCGCTGTCACCCCCACCCCCTCTCAGCTGTTACTAAAACATGCATGTAGCCACCCACTGTGGCCGAGTACTCACGGTGCAAAGATGCATGAGAAGGAGTGAGGGACGAGGGAGTGAGCCCCATCGAGAAGAGGCTATGCTGCTAAACTAAGTGATTCAGACTTTGGAGTGGGGGGAGCTGCTAGAGAGGGGTTCCAGGTGGGTACGGCTCATGAGATCTGTACTTCAAGAAGACTACTCTGGCTTCTTAGCGAAGAAGGGTGTGGGGGCCATGGGGATGCGGGTGCGGGTAAGGATGCAGCAAGTGACGGAAGCAGGTTGTTGCCACCCCTAATTCAGGTCCTCGTTCAGGGGCCAAGCATCACATGAACTGGACATGAATGCAAGGTTTTAGATCTGAAGCAGAAGGTGGGCGCCAGCTTCGGCACGCCACGGAGAGGGCCATTCAGGACCTCGTGTCGTCAACCACAGAAGGCTAGTGGGGGACAAGTGGCTGCTTCCCACTTAACTCCCAGGGCCAAAGAAGGGACCCACATGACGCTTCTTCCAAACAACTGCCTAGAGCGAGGGAGATTATTTATGGGCCCAGGAAAGGGACCCTCTTTCACTAGAGTACATTCAAAATAGTGGCCAAGTGCAAAAGCAAACTCCAAAATTCTAAACGGTCTACTTAGCACACGCCCATTCATTCAGCACTCACCATAGGTTTACAGACACTAATGATTAGCCCTGCCGGGAAGTAAAGACTTGATAAAGGACACGGACAAGTGAATGGGAATTTAGAGAAGGGCCCTGGGCACTCGGATGGGGGTGAGCACAGGAGAAGATCTCACACCAAGCCGACTACTGACTTTAGTGACCTTGGGAAGCCATACCCTGAAGGTTATCGGATGGGAACAGGCTCATTACAACAAATGCATCAAATGTCATTATCCTCAAGTGTGAAAAATGGAAAATTTCCAGTGGATTTCATTTCCGACTTGCCTCACAGACAACCAAATATGTTTTTGGTTTCTTAGCTTCATTGTTAAAAATATTCCTAAGGTAGATAAGACCACCATCCTATTTAGCAGATATAGCAAAATGAATGACTTTGAATTATTCTGCAATAGCTGCTACATAAGCAAAAGAATTTAATTTAAGGTACTGGCAGTGTCAAAGTGGGAATTTTGGTTTTCCTCCTTTGCTCTAGAATGCTAAAACTAAAACGTAATGATTAATAGCCACGTAGATTGATAAATGGATAGATAAAGAGGTTGCTAGATATAATATACGACAAAGTTCCTTCATATAACTGTTATGGTCTTGGCTGCATTGTTATTTGCTTTCTTCAAAATACTCAAAGGAAAATAAATCTCAGTTAATCTGAAAATTCTGGTGAGCTTTGATCTAGTAGCACATACGATGTTGGCAAAATCACACTTTGCAACCAAATGCCCGTCGACTGGTGTAGTATGCTCATGATGAAATACCACTGTCAATTAAAAGTGATAAATTATGATACATACTATCACATGAATGAACCCCAAAAATATGAAGCCAAGTTCAAGAAGGCAAATGCAAAAGACAGTCTATTTCATCTATAAGAAATATCTCTAAAAGGCACATCTATCCAGACGAAAAGCAGACCACGGCTGCTTACGATGAGAGTGAAAGCAGGAATGAAGTGCAAGCAGGCACTTAATGATGAAAATGTTCTAGAACTGGACTGCAGTGATAGTTGCTCAACTCTATAAACTGATTAAAATAATTCAATTGAATGTTTATAATGGGTAAATTTTATGATGTGGAAATTAGAGTCCAATAAAGCTATTAAAACCCATGCACACTTCACATATTTTTAATCCAGGTAAATAGAAAGTATTTAAAGATAATGCTATGTAGCTACTTCATACTGAGCATCTCCTCAAGTACCAGGTACTGTTCTCTCTCTCTGTTCCAGGAAACCGCTTTCAGTGGGGTGATGTGATTAGCCCAGGGACACACACCAGAGCCAAGCTCAGTTAGGAATGGAAGCCAGTTGGACCCGCCTCAAAATCCTATACAATATTTGTTTCAGTTTGCCCCAGATTCAAATGATATAGTCAAGTAACAAGTTAGATTCACCCTCCACCAGCTTCCCATCTCTTTTCCTGCTATCGTGAGTCTCTGCTCCCGAAGTCTCCTGACCACACCTAGGGATGGTTCCGGAAGACAAAACCGAGCCTGTCATCTCCGTGCCCTAAATGATGCTCAGATGCCGAAGCCTTGGCTTGGGCCCTTCATGACCTGGCTCCAGCACTCAGCCTCATTGCTCACTGCTCCTCCATCCAACCCTGCACCTCCCATCACTCACCGAAGGTGATGAACACGGCTACGTTTCTCTACCCTTTGCCCACGCAGCCTCTCTCACTGAAATGCTTGACCTCTCCTTGCCCCGGCCAGGTACTTAGCAAGCTGCTGCCCATCTTGTAATATAATGAACAAACATCAAATTCTTAGTAGCGCCTCCCATGGCTTCTCCAAGCAGAGTTAGCTGTCCCAGGCAGCTTGTGCAAACTTTGAGCCTTTTCTTTAGCCTCTTCAACAGCATTGAAACACATCTATTTGGTATCAATCGAGTGTATTGTTCATTTTTTTTTTAAACTATAGCATGGATCATCAAAAAGACTTTTTATGTGGATTATTCAAATCTCCACCATTTACAAGCTCTGTGACTTTGGACAGATTATGAAAACTCTTTGTACATCAATGATCTGATAAGGCACTTGTAGCTAGAATATAAAAAGAACACTTACAACTCAAAAAGAAATAGACAAACAACCCAATTTAAAAATGGGTCCAGATTTGAATAGGCATTTCTCCAAAGAAGAGATACGAATGCCATGAACCATAGGAAAAGAGGCTCAATATCTTTACTCATTAGGAAATGTAAAACAAAACACCGCAATGCCACTTCATACCCACTAAGACATTTAGAGTCTAAAAGCTAGATAATAATAATGTGTTGACGAGGATGTTGAAAAATCGGAACCCTCATACATTACTGGTGAAACGTAAAATGGGACAGCCACGTTGGAAAACAGTTGATAGTTTCTTAAAAAGTTAAACATAGACTTACCCTATGACCCAGGAACCCCACGAATTCTACTCCTAGGTATCTTCCCAGGAGAAATGAAAGCATGTGTCTACAAAAAAAAAAAAAAAGAAAGAAAGAAAAAAAAGAAAAAAAAACCCTGGTAAATGAATGTTTATAACAGCCGAGAAGTATAGAAAAACAACAAATGTCACGACAGATTTTTCATATGGATTTGTCATCCAGCTAATTCAAACGTTAGTTTCTCTTGCATTTTACATTTGTCTCTGAACACTTCAAATAGTCTACATCTTCTCTTCTAAAGAGCAGACTTAAATTTCACAGACTACACTAGGAAACTGTTGCAGCAAACTGTTCTAGATCTGGATGAAAACAGTGGACTTTGGGCAAAAGAATTTTCACTGAAGAGATTTCCACAGAATTGGCGTTTTGGTGAATCGCCTTTTGGCAAATGGATTTTTAGCAAGGTGACCGAGCGCCAGGGAACAGCTTCTCCTCCTGCACTCTGCCCCACACAGCTTTGTCCTTTGTTCACATACATGGGTCCACTGGCGGTCACATGTTTTCACAATGCGAGCTTCTCAAGAGCTTCCAGGTTTGAGACATAAAGCTCCCCTGTTTGGATTCGTGGCTCATAACACAACGATGAAGGATGCAAACCAGGGGGCGTGAGGTATTGTGTAGATTACCTGTCCCCCTCCCTTTATCCCCCCAGTGGCTATGAAATTCTTTCTTTAAAAGTATCCAGAGGTTTAACATATCAAGGAGATAAAAGAAGCAGCTGCTGCTGTGGCCGCCATGATGCCCAGCCTTTCCGTGACCTCCCCCACGTGCACACCTGCTCCCCTACTGGCTTCTGAACTCCTCGGAAAGGGACCTGGTGGTCTACATATCGCAGTTTAATAATCTCTAGTTTCATCCACTCGTGTCTTTTCACAGATCAGAAAACTGAGGCCCAGAGAGTCCCAGTGACTTAAATCAAAATCAAAGAGAAAGATAAAAAAAATAATGTGAATAGACAGACAGACAGACAGACAACTAAAGAGGTGGGTAGACATGATATCAAATCCCACTATTTGGTACAGAAATCTCCTTCTCTGGTGTCCAAATGGCTCTTCCCAAACTGACAATAGAAAAAAACATGGCTTTCTACTCCATAAAACCAAGTTTACATTTTGTTTCTTCCTATCTTTGTATATTTGGGCCATGTCTCAACCTATCGGAGCCTCAGAGTTCTCATCTGCAATGAGTGAATAAAAATACCTATGTCTCCAGACTGCTGTGACGATTAAATGAGCTAATATATGTAAGCACTTAATCATCTGCATTATGGTAGGTACCCCAAAATGTTATTTCCTGCCCCTTCTCCTAGCCTTCTTTTTTTCTCTCTGCTCTGCACAGAACCTAAGGATTTCTTTCAAACACAATCCTCCCCAAAAGCCACCAATACTCAAAATAATCTGTGACCACAGTCCAAATAAAGTTCACACTGATCACTCAATTAAAACCCACAAAGTAAATAAATACTATAGAGAGCAGCAAATAAAGCTGAAAATAGTTAAGACCCAGATAAATTTGCATCGGAAATATCACTTCCCCTTGACATCTATCAGCCTTTTGGCTCTTGACATAATCTTTCCCCCAAGTTTTTACTGGAAATTTCCTATGGGCTTATGGGAAACGTATGAACCAATAACGTTTCTAGAAATACCCAGAATTAGCTGCTCTCCATCATGCAGTTTCTCGGGGGGAATGTGCTGAAGGCCTGCCCGCTGACTCTGTTCTGCAAACCTCAAGTCAAAGCATCCCTGGAGAGCTAAATAAGGTACCAGCGGAGAAAGCAGAAAAATTGCAGTATAAAATTCTCAGGATTTACCTGCAATTCACATTAAGGCTTCAGCTGGAGGGAAGGGAGAAGGAGGGGTACAGAGAGAAATGTGTGGATGAAAAATAGCGTGAAGCAAAAAAGAAAAAAGCGATCTCTAAAATCCAGTTTGCCTTATATCCCTGAGGCGAGAGGCGAGGTGTCACAGGTCGGAAAGAGAATGACCTTGGAGGTTGAAACATCCCTGGATGCTTCATCGTGGTCACCAGCACCAGGCCGGAAGCTTTATATACATTATTAGATTTGAACGTTAGACACCCACATAAGACTTCTTATATTTAAAGGAAGAAATTTTAAACTTTGATGCTCACTCCACCAAAAAACGACAATTTTATCCCAATCACAAGATAGAAAACACCCCCATTAAGGTTGCTCTGATTCCCATTCGGTACCCCTAACGTGCTATTTAAAACCCGTCAAAAGTTCACCATTGCTTTTAGGCTGTAAACCGAATGCCTTCGAGGGTCAAAAGCCTGACGTTATTCCATCCCTGCGCACCTGTCCTGCTGTCCTGCTCTGACAGGACATGCTCCAGACACACAACTGTGCGTCTTCGCCCCTCCTGCCTCTCACGTGTCTTCTTCCTCGCTCTCAAGCACTCCCCATCGCTCTCCCGTCCTCCCTCACATCACGTCATTTATCGCTCGGGCAAAGCGCCGATAAAATACTTCCCACCAAGTCATGAATCATTGGTTTCATGTCTTCTGAGTCTCCCAAGAGCATTTTGCATTTTAATGGAGGACAATATTTTATTAGCATTAATGTTAATTATTAAGTAAAGGAGCTTTCCCTTTTACAGCACTCTAGAGCTTACAAGGCACATTTACAGAGAGTATCGAATTTATGTTCACCGAGGTGAAGAAAGGAGCATGTTTTTATGAAAAGAAAAAAGTTACCCTGAAATACATTTTCTTTCTAGGGTGCGACTCTTCCCTTTACTTGGGAGATTTAAATCGAGGTATTATATGCAAGCAACGAATGATGCTAAACCCTAGACTATTTGTACAATGAGGAGAGATTGTGAGGTATTCCTACATTTTACTAGACTATATTTATTTTGTTGTAATTAACAAATAAGGCTCCTTGCAACAAATTTAAGAAGTGAAATTTTACCTCAAAAGAGAATTCCTGGTAAGAACAGTCTCTTACCGGAAGAACAATCAATCATTGAACAAAGGTGAATTTCCATCCGTGATCGTATTGGAAACATGAAGCTGGAATGCAGGACATTTGTCAGCTTCCAATTCTGTTCTGTTCTTTGCCCTCTCTTATACTTGGAAATTAATTAGAGAGGAAAATGCAGTGGTCTTCCTTGTGGGATCTCAGTTCCCTGGGTTCAGTCATTGAGGTCTGTGTATAGAAGAAGGAATGTGATGATTTTGCAAATCTCAAGGCAGTGAATTAAGAGACAAGAAATGGAGACTATTGGCCAGAACTCTAGAGAAGATAACACGTGAGTACAATCCAGGGCTGCAGCAGTGTTGACGGAAAGCAAGTGAAAGGTATATTAGTAAGATGCATGTATCTCCCGGCATCCAGTGTTGACTGAGGTGTCATCTTCCTGCCGTGGGGTGACACCCCCAAGCCCATCATTAACTTTGCCAAGCAGCTCCAGAAGGAAAAGCCATGTGCGATGTGGCGTGCAATCACAACTTCTACTTTTTTTTATATAACATGTCCAAAATTCATTCGATAATTGCTAAGAAAAATAAGAAACAAGACTGAGGAAAAAAAAGAAACTAACAATAAGAATACATACTCAGGTGACTCACTGATTAGATGTAATAGACATGGATTTTTTTCAAAACTGTGTTAATCGCTGATACAGAGAACAAGCTGATGGTCACCAGATGGGAGTGGAGTTAGGGGAATGGGTGAAAAAGGTGAAGAAATTAAGAAGTATAAATTGTCAGCTATAAAAATAATCATGGCAATATCAAGTACAGGGTAGAGAATATAGCCAATAACATTGTAATAACTATGTATGATGCCAGGTGGGTACTAGACTTATCAGGTTGATCACTTTGTAAGGTATATATGTATATCTAATCATTATGTTGTACACTCGAAACTAATATAATATTGTATGTCAACTGTAACTGAAATAAATAAAATGCATTTCAAAAATAAAGACCAGCTTTAAAAAAATTGTGTCAATATGTTTCAGAACATAGATGACAGGATTAAAATACTATTAGATAACTGGAATCTTAAAGAAAGAACTAAATGGAAATTGTCAAAATAAAAAATACAATAACCAAAACTAGAAATGTAACAAATGGGTCCAATGGATTACATATACCTCATAAAAGGACAAGTGAACTAGAAGAGATATCAGTCAAAATTATCCGTATTGAAACAGGATAAAAAATGTTAAAAATACAAAACAAAACAAAAAAGGCATAAGAAACAAATGGACCCCAGTGCAAAAAGTAATATACGTGGGATGGAAATTCCACAAAAGGAGGAGGGAAAGAAAATGTGTTGACGATTATGCAATTATATGTGCAACATTTACCAAAGTTGACCGTATACTACGCTAAAAAGCAAGCTCCCACACGAGTCGAAGGATTTAAATACTCTGAAATATGTTTTTGGATGGCACTGAATATAAACTAAAAATTCATAACAAACGACTAGAAAATTCTCCAATGTTTGAGAAGTCTTCCTGAGACTTCCACTGGTCGCCAACCCAGAAGCTCTTGAAAACCCCCGCACGTGGATTTCTGTGGAGGCTTCATTACGTAAGCACAGTTGATGAACTCACCGGCCATTGGTGACTGATTTGAACTCTATCCCTTCTCCCCCTTCTGTAGAAGTCGGGGAGTGATGGACTAAAAGTTTCAACCTTCTATTCACGGTTATATTCCTCTGGCAACCAGCCCCCTCTTTAGATGCTTTCCAAAAGTCACTTTCATGAACATAAACCCAGATCTGGTGGAAAGGGGCTTCTTATGAATAATAAGATCCCCATGTCACCTTTACAGCTCTGAAGAGTTTGTTTCAGGAACTGAGAGAAGAGACTAAATATGATAACAGAAGATTGTCCCAGTGCTCTTATTTCAGAAGGTTTGGGGAGCTGTGTGCCAGGAACTATGGATGAAAAGCAAATATATATGTAATATGTGTATCGAATTAATTATATTATCGTATCCCATTTTTTAAGCATTGCCTGTCCAAGATACTCTCCCTAACTAAATGCCTGACGTGGTCCTTCTGGGCAAAAGAAAGTTGGTTTGTTTGTTTTTTTTAAATGTATCCACCCAGAAAAAATCAAAATAAATATCTCAAATATTATGTATATTCCAAATATTATAACTTGAAGAATAAGTCTCTTTAGGAAAACTATGATTTAATAAAGGAATTACAACTAATAATAAAAATATTAGGAGATTTAGAACAATACACTTGACATTCTCAAGGTTTTTCCCTGAATTTCATGCCAGAGACCTATAGATTCAACTGTCCAAATTAAACCCCAGACCTAGCTGCAAATTTTAGAAGAAGAAAACACAGCAGATGCACGAAACCATCTTTCTGCTCACTGACTGGGAACTCAGTTACAAACTGCTCAGGCCCTGTGCACATTCACCAACCAGCCAGCATATGAAAGCATTCGGTAGCTCCTGCACCTAGGCCACAGCATGAGCACCAAATCCTCCTTTCATCTGACATTCGGCCACAGAATGTGGCAGCCCTGAATCCAGCTGTGTGATGTCCCGAGCAGACAGGGAACACGGGAACCTTAGCGGGGCCAGGATTCCCAATGCAGGTCTGCCTTCCGATCCTAGTCTCCAAACCAAGTCCTGGCAACAGAACCTAGTCTGGAAATGAGACGGTCGTCT